>JAREIK010013555.1:0-23999 GCA_029783825.1 Sapria himalayana
TATATCATATATCTATATATCTATATATCTATATATCTATATATCTATATATCTATATATCTATATATCAATGTATATATTTACCTATCTTCTAAATGGCTATTTTTCTATCTACTTATCAATATATCAATCTGACTATGTATCTATTAATCTAATTTAACTAACTAACTAACTTTCTATCTATGTGTCTATCTATCTATATGTCGATTGATCTATCTATCTATATGTCTATTGTGTATCTATCTATCTAGCTATATATATATATATATATGTCTGTTTATCTATCTATTTATCTATTGTTATATTTGTTTGTGTCCATATCTATAACTATGTAACTATCTATCTTTCGATTTTTTTTTCTATCTATCTGTCTAACTATCTATCTTTTATTTTTTAGTTACTCGTCTATATGACAATAAATCAATCAATTATGTTTATAATCTCTCTATCTATTTATCTGTCCTGTCTAATCTACTATTTGTGTATCCAAATATATGTTTATCTGTATAATTATATAAATATCTATTTAGTCTATTAGTCTATCCGTTTATAAGTCAAATCTATCTATTTATTTAAGTATCTATCTTTGTATATTTGTCATGTATGAGTAATCTTTATATAATAGTCATGATCTACGATAGATAAGAGTCTGTACAATTTCATTTGTTTCTACTAATAGATACACTAGAAGTTCATTAGTATATCTATCATCTACCAATGTCTTTCATTTATCTTTGTGTATATCTATATGTCTATCTTGATATACAGATATAGAGATAAATAAAGACATAACACAGATAGATAGAGATCTAGATAGAGAGATAAATGGATAGATAGATAGACAATAGATTAATAGACAAATAGTGAGATATATAGATAAATAGATAAAAAGATACACAAATAGATGATAGATTATTAGAGAGAGAAAGATAGAAATTTAGATAAATAGAAAGAAAGAAAGATACACTAATAGATAGAAAGTTAAATAATCATAGAGATAGACATATAGATAGATAGATAGATAGACATATATATAGAAAAACTAATAGATAGATAGATAAATATATAGATAGAAAGATTGGCATATATATAGGTGTATATATATAGAAAGATAGATAGATACATTGATATACACATAAACAAATAGATCAATAAAAAAAAAGATGCACAAATAGATAGATATATAGATACACATATACATAGATAAATAAATATTGATAGATAACAGACATATAGATATAGATAGATAGATAGCTATATAGATAGATAGATATACTAAAAGATAGACTGAAAGAAAAATAGACAGATAGACAAATAGATAGATAGATTGATTGACATTTTGAAAGAGATATAGATAGACAGATAAATAGATAGATAAATAGATAATTAGTTATAAATATAGATAGATTGATATAAATATAGATAGATAAACAAATAGAAAAAAAGATAGATAGATAGACAAATAGATGGACAGACAGATGGAAAGACGGATGGACAGACAAATATACATAAAGAAAGAAAGTTAGATAGATAGATAGGTAAATAGATAGATAGATAGATAGACAGATAGACATATAAATATATTTAAAGAAATCATGATTATGAAATATAAAAATAGATAGATAGTGAGACAATTAGATAGATAAAAGATAGATAAATAGACACCTAGATAGATAGATAATAAAAAGATAGATAGATAGATATATAAATAGACTGATATACATATAGAGAGATAGATAGACATAAAGGTAGATAGAAAGTCAAATTTAGAGATAGATATTTAGATGAATAGATAGATAGACATAAATAATTATATAGATAGAAGATTGATATTAATTTAGATAGACAGATGGATAAATAGATAAATAGATAGTTAGATGATTGATAAATATATAGATAGATAGATATATAGATAGATAGATATATAGATAGATATATTGATAGATAGAGATATAGATAGATACATAGATACGTAGACATATAGATAAATAGATGTATAAATAGATAAACAGATAGATAGATAGACAGATAGATAGAAACTTCATAATATAGATAGATAGAAAAATAGAAAAATAGATATAATGATACATAGATAGATAGATAGATAATAAAAAGATAGAATGTTTGAAAAATAGAAAAATATAAAGATAGATAGATATACATATAAACATATATATAAATAGAACGAAATAAAGAAAAATTGTAAAATTGATTGATTGAAAGAAATATAGATAGACAGATAGATAGGCAAAATAAATATATAAATTGAAAGATAGATAGTTAGAGAGATGGACAAATAGATAGATATATACATAGACAGATACCTAGATATTTAGAAAAATATATATGGCAGTTCGATAAATTGATAGACAAAAGAGAGATAAATAGATAGACGCATATATAGATTAGATAAAAAGATATTTAGATAGATAGACAAATAGATAGATAGATAGATTGACAGACAGATAGATAGAAAGATAGACAAATAGATAGAAGATAGACAAATAGATAGATAGACAGACAGAAAGATTGAATGAAAGACATACTGATAAATATAAAGACAAATAAATAGATAGACAGATAGTTAGAAAACTAGATATTAAAAATGATAGATAGATAGATAGACAAAAAATAGATAGACAATTAGATATATAGATAGATAATTAGATCGATAGATAGAAATATAGAAAGATAAAAAGATAGATAGATAGATAGATAGAAAGATAAACAGATAGATAGAGAGAGATATAGTGAAATAGTTTGATATACAGATAGAAATATTAATAGATAGATAGACAGATAGACAAATAGATAAATAGATAAAGAGATAGATAGATAGATATATAGATAGAAATATAGATACATGCACAGATAGAAAGATAGAAATAAAGATAGACATATATATATAGATAGACAGAAATAGACATATAGAGATATATAGGATTTTAATTAGATATATAGATAGGCACATAGATAGATAGAATAAGAAACACATAGATAGATATATAGATAAAAATATAGATTGATAGGAAGATCAACAGAAAGTCAGATTCACAAATATATAGATATATAGATAAATAGATAGATAGATAGACAAATTGACAAATAGATAGATTGTATAGCTAGATAGATAGACATATAGATAGATATTCACAAGGATAGAAAGTCAAAAAGATAGATAAATAGATAGACAGATATTCATATAGATAGATAGACAAATAGAAAGATTGACATATAGAAGATAGATAGATAGATAAATAGATAGATATATAGATAGATATATAGATAAATAAATAGATAGAAAGATATATAAAGATATATATATATATATATATATATTAAAGATATAGAGAAACAAATATAGAAAAATAGATAGAATCAAAGAATATAAAGATACACAAATAGATAAATTGACAAATACAAAGATAGATAGATAAATAAATACTTAAATATATAGAAAGACTGATAATGAAATATACAGATAGATAGATAGATACACAAGAAGAAAGATATATAGAAAGATAGACAATAGAGATATAGACAAATATATTAATAGATAGATAGAAAAATACACAGATCAATAGACTAATATACATATAGAAAAATATATATATACATAGATAGACAGATAAAAAAGATAGGCAGATACAGGGATAGACATATAAACAAATAGATATATAGACAATTGGACATATTGACTGGTAGACAAATAGATAGATAAATAGATAGACGAATAAGCAGATAGATCGATAAACAAATAAACAGATAGAGAGATAAATAAATAGAAAAATAGATAGATAAAAATATAGATAGATAGATGTGAGATAGATAGATAGAGTGATATATAGATAGTTATAAATATAGATAGATATATACATAGACAAAGAGACATATAGAAATATTGATAGATATACATATAGATAGATAGACACATTGAAATATTGATAGATAGACAAATAAATATATAGCAAATATTCAGATGGAGAGATAGACAATTGAAAATTAAATAGATATTCAGATAGATAGATTGAAAAATAGAAAGATAATAAGATAAATAGGTAGACAGACAGACATATAGATAGATAGATAACAAAATAATAAATAGATAAATATACAAATAGATTGATATATAGATAGATAGATAGACTGATAAACTTATCGAAATATATTGAGATTGAAAGATAGATAGATATATAGATAGAAAGATAATAAATATATATATAGAAAGATAGATACACATATCGATATATAGATAGATATATAGAGGATAGAAGACAGAATGAAAGAAAGACAGATATATATAAAGGCCAATAGATAGATAGATAGATAGACAAATAAACAGATAGATAGATACCTAGATATTAAGAACGATAGATAGATAGATAGACAATAGATAGATAAAAAATTATACATATAGAAAGATAATTAGATAGATAGATAGAAAGATAGATAGAAGGATAGACAGATAGATAGAGAGGGAGATAGTGAAATAGTTAGATATACAGATAGAAGATTGATATATAGATAGATAGATAGATAGAAAAATAGATAGATAGGCAAAGTAATAAATAGATAGAAAAAAGATAGATACAGAGATAGATAGAAAGTTAGAAAGATAGATAAAAATAAAGATAGGCAGATAGATAGATAGATAGACAGATATAGACATAAAGAGATATATAGATTTTTAGTTAGATATATAGATAGATGCATGGACAAATAGATAGATAAACAAATAGATAGCTATATAGATAGATAGAAATTTAGATAGATAGAAATTTAGATAGATAGAAAGATCAACAGTATATCAGATTCACAAATAGATACATGTATAGATAGATAGATTGATTGATAAATAGATTGACTGATATATAGATAGAGAGCTAGACATATAGATAAATATTCACAAGGATCGATAGTCAAATAGATAGATAAATAGATAGACAGATATTCAGGTAGATAGATAGACAAATAGAAAGATAGAAATATAAGAGATAGATAGATAGATCGATATATAGATAGATAGATATATAGATAAAAAATAGATAGATAGATATATAGATATATAGATATCTAGATAGATAGATACATAAATAGATAGAAAGATATAAAGATATAGAGAAAGATATATAGAAAAATAGATAGAAACAAAGAAATGAAAGATTTACAAATAGACAAATAGACAGATAGAAAGATAGATAGATAAATAGATACATAAATAGATAGAATGATATATATTGAAATAGATAGATTAGATTGATAGATAGACAAGTAGAGAGATATATACAAAGATAGACAATAGGGAGATATACAAATATACAAATAGATAGAAAGAAAATACGCAGATAGATAGATAGACTTATATACATATAGACAAATTTATAGATACTCACATAGACAGACAAAAAAGATAGATAGACAAATTATCAGAAATATAGATATAAAAATATATAGATAAATAGATAGATAGATAAACAGATAGATATATAGATAGATAGTTATAAATATAGATAAATAGAAAGATATACAACAATATAGAGATATAGATAGATACATTGACAAATTGATAGACAGAAAGATATATAGAAAAATAAATAGAATGACACATACAGATTGACAAATATTCAAATAGACATATAGACATATAGATAGATACATAGTTAGACATATTAGCAGATAGAAAAATATCCAGGTAAACATATTGAAAGATAAAAAGATAAAATGATAGACAAATAGGTAGATATACAAATAGTGAGATAGATAGATAGATAGAGAGTTAGAGAGACAATTAGATAGAGATATAGATAAATAAACATTAAAAAGATATACAAATATACATATAGAAAGTTAGACAAATAGATAGATAGAGATATGTATAGAATGATAGAAAGAAAGAAAGATAGATTTATAAATAGAGAGCCAAATAGACAGATAAATATATAGGCAAATACACGAATAGACAGATAAACAAATAGATAGATAAACAGATAGACATATGGACATATTGACTACTAGGCATATACATAGAAGATAGATAGACAAATAGGCAGATAGATTGATAGACATATAGACAAATAGACTTATAGTTAAATCGAAAAATAGATAGATAGAAATATAGATAGATAGATTGATTGATTGAGAGATAGATAGAAAGATAGATAGATATATAGATGGACATAAATATAGATAGATACAAATATTGATAGATAATCAGATAGACAGATAGACGTATAGTTATATTGATAAATAGATAGATAAATTGATAGAAAATATTAAGATAGACAGATAGACAATTAAAAATTAAATTGATATTCAAATAGATAGATTGAAAGATAGAAAGATAAAAAGATAGATAGGTAGATAGAGAGATAAATAGATGGAGAGATAAAGAAATTGTTAGATAGATACACAGACACAGATAAATATATAGATAGATAGACTGATAAACTGATCGAGGGATAGACAAATTAATAGATAGACAAATAGATATATAGATAGAAAGATAGATAGACAGATAGACAAATAGGTAGATAAACTGATAGAAATAGAGTGAGATAGATAGATAGACAAATAGATAGATAGACATATAGATAGTTTGATAAATAGAAAGAAAGTTTGATAGGCATATAGACAAAAAGATGGATAAATAGATAAAAATATAGATAGATAATAGATAGATAGACACATCGATAAATATATAATAGAGAGATAAATAGATTCACAGATAGATAGATAGATAGATAGATAGATAAATAGATAGAAAGATAGATAAAAGAAAGATAGACAGATAGACAAAATGGAATATATATAGATATATAGACATATTTATATAAATATAGATATACAGATATATAGACTTGTAATTAGATAGATGGACATATAGAAAAATAGTAAAATACATAAAAAAATATTGATAGATTTAAAGGTATCCATATAGAAAGATAAACAAATAGATATATAGACAGAAAGATTAAAAGATAGTTGGACAGACAGATAGATAATTAAATATAAAGATAAATAAATAGACAGATAGATATTTAGAATAGATATATAGATTGATCTACAAAAAGATAGATAGACAGATAGATAGAGAGACACATAGATAGATATATAATATAGAGATAGACAAATAAAAAGATAAAGAGAAATATAGATAAATAGATAGTTAACATATAGATAGATAGATAGATAGACAAATAAAGAGATATACAGATATATAGATAGACAAATATACATATTTATAGAAATATAGTTAGAGAGGTTTATAGATAGATAAATCGATAGATAAATAGGTAGACAGAGAGACAGATAGATAGATAGATAGACATATAAACTGATAGATATATAGAAATATAGATAGATTGATATAATAAAGATAGATAGATAGATATTCAGATAGACATATAGAAAGATATAAAAATAGACTGTTAGATAGATAGACATATAGGCAAATAGATAGATAGAAAGATAAAGATATTGAGAGATTGAGAGAGATAGATAGTTTGATAGATAGATAGACAGATAGATAGATAGAAAAATATATAGATATATATATAGACATATAGACAAATAAATAGATAGATAAAAATCTTGATATTTAGATAGATATATAAACAGATCGCAGATAGATGGATATTTAGATATTTGCATATATAGAAAGACAAATAGATAGATAGATAGAAATTGAAATCGATAGATTGTTAGTTACATAGATAGACAAATGAAAATTATTTAGATATATAGAATGAAACACACACAAATAGATAGATAAATAGATAGACACAAAGATATTCAAATAAATAGAGAGATAGATAGACAAATAGACAGATAGATAGATAATTAAATTGATAGATAGATAAATATATAGTATAGTATAGATAGATAGATAGATAAATATACCAATAGATAGAAAGACTAATAGATAGATAGATAGACAAATAGACAGATAAGCAAATAGATAGATAGAAAGATGGACAGATGACACATAGGTAAAAAGATAGATAGATAGTCAGTTAGATAGATAGATAGAAATATATACAGATAGATAGAGACATAGATAGATAGATAGATTTATAGACATATACACAGATAGACAGATTGATAGATATTCAAAAATAAAGATAGAAAGATAAAAAGATAGACATATAGATAGAGATAGAAATTCATAGATAGATAGATAGATAGAGAGATATAGAGATTGTTAGATAGACAGATAAATAAATAGATAGATAAATAAATAAATTGTCAAATAGATAGATATATAGAAAGATAGATAGATATATAGATAGTAGATTGATTGATTGATTGACAAATTGATAGAATGATATTTATAATATGATATAGATTAATAGAGAAATAGATATATTGACAAAGAAAGATTGAAAGTGAGACAGATATTTAAATTGATAGATACATAGATAGAAAGATAGAAAGATAGAGAGATAGATAGATAGACAGATAAATAGATAGAAATAAAAAGATATAAAGAAAGACATATAAAGAGATAGAAATAAGGAGAGATCGTTACATAGACATATAGACATTTAGATTGATAGGCAGATAAAAAAAATAAATAGATAAACAGATACGTAGATAAATAGATAGAATGATAAAATTATAGATTAATAGGCAAATAGACAATAGATAGATAAATAGATATAAATATAGATAGATAGCTAGGTAGCCAAATAAAAAGATATTTAGTTTGACAGATAGACATATAGATAGATCGCCGAATACATAGATAGATAAATATTCAGATAGACATAAAGAAAGCTAGAATGATAAAAAGATAGACAGATAGATAAAAGTATAGATATGAAGATAGATCGATAGACAAACAGATGTACAATAAAAAAACAGATAGATAGATAAAAGACCGATAAATAGAAATACATATAGATAGTTAAATAGATAGACAGATAGATAGATAGATTACAAATCTATAGATATAAAGATAGATTTCCAGATAAACAGATAGATACATATATAGATAGAGAGATATACATAAAACATATATACATATAGAAAGACAGACAAATAGATAGTTACAAAGAATGAAAAATACACAAATAGACATATAGTTAGATAGGTAGATAGAAGATACATGGATAAGCATATAGATATCGAGATAGATACAAAGTTAGATATATAGATAGATAGATAGATAGATAATAGAGAGATAGATAGATAAATCGATAGAAATATAAAAAGATACATAGATATATTAAAAGACACATAGACATATAGACAAATAGAAAAATAGATAGACAAAAAGATACATAGATATACAAAAAGATTCATTTATAGAAATATAAATAGACAGATTGATAGAAAAATAAATTTATAGTCAGACAGATAAATTTATAGATAGATAGAAATATAAATTGATAGACAGGTAGACAATAAGATAGATAAATAGTGAGATAAATATAAAGATATATAATAACATAGATAGACAAATAAATAGATTGACATATAGTTAGATAGATATATAGACAGATAGATAGATAGATAAATAAATAGATATATATTTCGATAGATAGAAAGAAATATAAAAAATAGTTAGATAGACAAATATATAGATAGATAGATAAAGAGATAGATTGATAGATAGTTATATAGTTAGATAAATAATCAGATAGATAGATAGAAAGTAAAATAGTTAGATAAATATATAGATAGATAGATATATAGATAGATGACAAAAAAATAGATAAAATTATAGAAAGATGGATAGATAGAGAAATAAATAAATAGACTGATAGACTGATTGCAATATATTTAGATAAACATATTGAATGATAGATAGATACATAGATATACCAATAGTCATTTAGATAGATAAAATGATACAGAGATTAATAGATATATAGATAAAAAAATAGTTAGAAATATCGATAAATAGATAGATAAAAATAGAGTTAGATAGATAGATAGAAAGATTGATAGATAGATGGATAGACAGATTGATATATAAACATATAAATAGACAAATAGATAGAAAGAATGATTGATTATCAAATAGATAGAAAGAATGATTGATTAACAAATAGATAGATAGATATATAGAAAGATACATAGAGTAAAATAGATAAACATATAGACAAAAAGTTAGAAAGCTAGATGGATAGAAAGATAGAAAGATAGATAGAAATATTGATAGACAGATAGATAAATAGATAGATATATAGATAGTTAGATAGTTAGAGAGAGAGAAAAAGATATAGATATATAAAAAGATAGATAGAAAGATAGATACACAAATAGATAGGTATATAGAGAGGGAAAGATAGAGATAGATAGAGATAAATAGATATATAAATAGATAGATAAATAGATAGACATATTATTAGATATATAGAGGGATAGATAGATAAAATGAAAATCAAATAGGTAGATAGACAAAAAGATAGATAAACAGATAGATAGATAGATATATAGATAGGTAGAAATATAGAAAGATAGACAAATAGACACAAACACATTGACCCATAGACACATAGATAGAAAATTTAGAGATAGAAAAATAGACACAAAGATAGATAGAAAATAGAAATAAAAATAGAAATATAGATTTATAGATGTATAGATAGATAAATAGACAAATAACTCAATAGACAGATTAATATAAATATAGATAGATAGTTAGATAGATAAGTATATATTTAAAAATATTGACATATAGATTGATAAGTATATAGTTATACAGATTGACAGATAGTTAGATAGTTAGATACAAAATAGATAGATAGTCAGATATCAGTAGACATAAAGATAGATACGTAGATACACAAAACATATATAGAAAGATAGATAGATAGATAGATAGATAGATAAATATATAGATAGATAGAAAGATATGTAGATAGATAGATAAATAGATCAATAGATATGTAGACAAATAAGATAGATACATAGATATATAAAAAAAGATTTAGTAAGATAGATAGTTAGATAAATAGAAAGAAAGATAAATGGATAGATATATAAATAAATAGTTAGATAAATAAATAGAAAGATGTATACATAGGAAGATAAGAAAATAAACATATACACAGATAGACAAATAGATAGATATATAGAAAGAAATATACAAATATACATATATAAATAGATAGACATATAGATAGATACGTAAATATATAAATATATATATATATATATATATATATATATATATATATATATATAGATTGATAGATAGAATGATAGATATATAGGTAGGTAGATAGATAGATAGATAGACAAATACTTAGATTGACAGATAAATAGATAAACAAATATATATATATAGATAGAAAAATAGATAGACAAATAGTTAGATAGACAAATAGATAGATATAAAGATAAATAGATACACATTTAGATCATATAGATAGATAAATATATAGATAGAAAGACGGATATACAAATAAACAGATTGACAGATAGATCGATAAATTGATAGATAAACATATAGACAAATAGATAGACAGATAGATAAATAGATAGATAGACGAATAGACATATATATAGATTGAAAGATAGACAGATGGATAGATGGACATATACATAGATAGATATATCACTACAAGTAAATGTCAATTTAGTTAGGAAAATTTAGCTAGGGAAATTTAACTAGGTAAATTTAGCGAGTGAAATTTAGTTAGGAAAATTTAGCTAGAGATCAATCACTAGCTAAATAGCAAGGTATTAACTAGGGAATAGCAAGGGATTTTTGATTTTACATTCAAATAAATACTCGCGACATATTAGTGACAGATTAGTGATGGATTAGTGTTGGATTAGCGACGTAATGTCTGAGTAAACATTTTTCATCGCTAATATTTTTGTAAATTTCATGCAAAAAAAACTAGTAAAATTAGTCACTAATTAGAGACGGAATTTCCCTAGCTAATTATATCGAGATAAATTTTATCGCTAATATTTCATAAATTTCCACACAAAGAAAACTAAAAATTTAGTGATGGATTTAGTGATGGATTTTTCTTAGCTAATTATATCAAAAAAATTATTTACGGAATTTTTCTAGCTAATTATATCGAGATAAATTCTATTGCTAATATTTTCGTAGATTTCTGCACAAAGAAAACCATGAATTTAGTGATGGATCTAGCGACAAATTTTCTCTAGTTAATTATATCGAGACAAAATCCATCACTAAATAATGATCTCAATTTTTTTTTATTTTATATTTTATATCTTAAATTTTATTTTTCACAAAATATATCTATCTGGCTGGGGATTTTTCCCTATCTATTTGCACTAGGGATAATTTCCTTCTCCAAAGTTTAATGATTTAATTTTTTTTAATTTATTTTTTGTTTTAATTATTTATTTAATTTTGTTTATTAAATGTAGTCATGGTATATAGATGAGCGATCCTTGAAATACACATTTTCCTCTTAAATTTATAAAAAAGTATATTATAAATAAATTATTTAATAAATATAAAAATACAAAAAAATTATATTAATAAGGACTAAAATAACTATTTTTATTATTATAAAATTTAAAAAATTATATTAAAAAGTTTTCTAAATTTTTTAATTAAGAAACTTAATAATTTCTATTAATGTAACATTAAATAATTAATTTTATAATTATAATAATTATTTAAGATATTTAAAAAATTAAATGAACATACTTTAAAATTTCTAGAAATATAAAGGTAAAATAATTCATTGTATGATTAAATAGAAAATATTTCTAAAAATATCTAAATTTATGAATAAACTAGTAAATATTAATATTATTATAAGTATAAAACAATTTTTATGATTATATGAATTAAAAAAATAATTACTACAAAATTTAAAAAACTTGAATTATAATAAAAATTTAAAATTTTTAATTAAATTTAAAAGAAATTAAATTGATATTTAAAAATAAATACATCGATGTTTGCTTTTACTAAAATTTATAAGAATTAAATAATTGAGTAATATTTTTACTATTAGCTTTTCATATTCATGTCGTTATTAAAATAATAAATATTAACTTTTTCTAATTATCTTCTCACTTTAACTAATTTTTAGAATAATAAAAATTATAAATGATATCAAATAATCTGATATTTTATGCCTTTAAAATTATTTTATATTATCTTCATAAAAATTAATATGAATTCTTAAAAATTTATAACAATAAAATATATATATTTATATATTTTTTTAATATAAAGCATATTTATAATTCTTAGGATAGTAGCTTGAAGACAAATTATCTTTTAATGTGTGCCTTGCAATATGAAGTTTATAAATCTTGTAGCCATGATTTTTTTTTCTAGTTGAAAGGCTTAACATCTATTTTTTGAAATTGTTTATATATTTATTGTCTAATTAATTTGATAATTAAAAACTACAAGGTGTTTATTTTTCATCTGTGCCTTGCTACATGCACAAACTTGTTGAAAATAATTTATTAAGTAAAAAAAAGATGAGTATTTATGTTTTATATATATTTATTGTTTATTAAATGTTTTGATAAATAAAAATTAAAACATTTACGGAATTAAAACATTTACACACAACTCTTCTAAGTCTTTAACTAGCGCCAGCCACCTCTCTCTCTCTCTCTCAATAGTCAAAATGGATAAATCAAAATGAAATGATGTGATTTCTTTTAGTCATGCGCTGCATTCAATACTTGAAAGCCACAACAGTGCACATTATCCCCACGGCTGCCTCGCTGGTTGTAAAACACTAATTGACGTGGCCACCTTCTGCTACTTCGTACCACTATCAACCTACTATGACTACTCTGATTACATCAACTGTTTTGTAGATGACATGTAGATTCAGCCTATCCTATCCACTAATCTTCTCGTCTGCTTCTTCTACAAGAAATCTATAAATCAATCAATGTTATTTCTAATTTTCTTTTTATTTATGTAGTCGAATTTATGAAGATCTAGCCCCATTTCTATGAATCTGAAAATGATTCCTTACTTCGATTCTTTGCTCTCTAAAGCCGCCTCACACATGGCTCATCAAGGCAGCTCTGCAATTCTCACAAAGTAAATCCAACGTGATGTTAGCATTTTTAGAATTATATATAAGGTTTTTTTATCTTCCAATTTGTGTGTTTTGACAAAGCACAGCGTGAATTTCATGACAGGTTGTTTCCTCCTACAATATCAGCTAATAATAAGATCATCCTATTTGTTTATGCTGGTAATCTCATCTCTACGAAGGCAAGATTTGAGGTGATGCCAACATCTTAATACCCTCTGAGGAGATTTGCGACCTGGTCTAAGTTTTCCTTTTGTTCTAGTCCAATACAAGTGTTTTTGGGATCCAATGTTATGAACCAAATGTATTGTCATCTTCTTTGTGGTCTCAGCAACTTCGAATTCATTGATGGAATTCATGCTCCTTATGCCATAGGTCTAATCAAAGCTTTTTCTCTTCTGGAGTCCAAGTGGAATTAGTTATGTGATGATCTTGAAAATAGGTTCTTAGGAGAAGAAATATCTGATTCTACAATGAGAAACTCTATTACTAAGCTTCTTGGTGGCCCTCGAGTAGACCTCTCCATGAGAGTTAGGATAATCTTTCAGCAAAATAGTTGGGATGGGATTGTGAGCAAGTTGTTGCCTAATATTTGGTACATCAAGTGTGTCACCACATGAAGCATGAAGCAGTATTATCCAAAACTCAAGCCAATACGCAGGAGAGACTCCATTGTTAAGCGCAGATTACCTTGCTTCAAAATGTTGTGTTGCAATAAACTTTGATCCTACGCAACCACAAGAGACAACTCAGTTCATCATGCTTCTCAAAGTAGCTTACTTTGAGTTTCTTTCATACAATCCTATTAATTTGATTCATGGTGTGACCGTGGGGGAAAAAACAACTATGGATTTCTCTGGCATCGAGGTGAGGAAGATGTATGAGTTGGTCATAACTACCGACAGAGGACTGTATCAATATTGATTGGGCAATGTAGTGAGTGTTGTTCGCTTCCATAACTACTCTCCTCAAGTTGAGTTCGTAATGAGAGCACCACAACTTGACTCTGATAAAGTGGCTGAGGCAGGCTTGATTTATGTCATTGAAAGTTGCCAAGTTGTGATGAGAGCTACCTAAGGAATTGAAATTGCAGAGTTTACTGCAACCTTATTGGGTTCTGAATCAATCCCAAAGCATCTGAAAATACTAGTTGGAGTCACAGAGGATCACATGTTTGTGGGGAAGAAGATGAACGAGCCAATTCTAGTTCTTAGGATGATCTATTCTTTGCTTGAGGACAACATGGGATCTCTCTATGATGCTTGGAAGGAGAGAAGTGAAGTTGGCTCATTGTTTTTGACCAAAGTTAAGCCAGGTAGCTTTGATAAGTTGTCACGGCTAGCCATCAAGAATGGAGCATCGGCTAGCCATCAAGAATGGAGCATCGGCTTGCCAATACAAGCTACCAAAGATACTGAGAAAACTTGAGCTTGTCAGTTCTTTTGAACTACATTCTCTTGTTTGTGTATCATTGGATAATATAGAAAATTTTACCTGTAAAATTAGATTTTCTTTAGCCATGAGTTTCTTATCGATTTGAGGTGTGCTTTCTACCTAACTCTGCATCGCTTCTCTTAATGAAAAAGTGTTTGTTTTGATTCTGGTGTTTTTTTCCAATTTCATTTTTTCCTAGCTTATGTATATTCTCACATTAAACTTGGCTTACTAGTTCTCGTCATGGATGTGTTGGTCTTTTTTCCATGTATTTTTTCATTATGACAGGCTTGTGGCAGTGTGTATTTTTCCATGGATGTGTTTGTCACAATGGGTGTTGGTGTTTGTGGCGAGCAGTGTTTAAATAACAACATATTAAATATTTACAGAATAAAGTATGTAAATATGATAATCCCAAGATTAATAACACATAAATATATATAAGAGTATTATACTATATGTATACCTTTTAAAATACTATACATAACTATATATAAATATAATAACAAATATTTAATATACATATACATATACATACATACATATATATATAGCTATATATAAATGTATTTAATAATATGTATATCAACATATTACTATATATAAATGTATTTAGCTACGTCAATATCTATACATAGCCATATGTCTAAATATATATAATTACATGAAAAACTATATATACCTACATCTACAACAAGTATAACTACATTTATAACTATATGGATAACTATGTGTGTGATCACACATGTAACTATAATTATAATTAAAACATATAACAACATTTATATATAACTATATGTTTAACTATATATGTATAATTATTGATAAATATTTATATAATTATATAAATTTTTTTATAACTATATTTAATTATATTTGTAACTATGTAAACTAATTTTATAACTATATTTATAAATATATATAACTATATTATAATTTATAACTATATGATTACTTCTATGTATCTGTATTTCTAACAAAATATACTATTTGCATAATAATATATAATAATATATAATTGTATTTTACTATATGTATAACTATGAAAATATTATATATAACAATATCTTTAACTACATATATATTTATAACTATATGTATAATTAAATATATTATATATAAATCTATTTATAAATAAATATACTATAGGTATAATAACATATAACTATAAATAATTGCCTTTTACTATATGTATACCTATAAAAACATTTTACATAATTATATTTAAATATATAATTAACAACATTAATTTAATATATAATTTTATATATTAGTATATAGAAATGTATTTAACTATATCTATGTCTATAAATAACTATATGTATAAATATAAAAAAATATATGAAAAAATATATATACCTGCATGTATAAATATAAGTATAACTATATGTGTAAGCAATTGCAACCTTACACAACAACTGAAGCGAACCCTCAACTCTCTCTCCCATTCTCGGTTTTCCTCAAAACCCTAGCTTCCCTTCTTGCTTAATGAAATCTAGCCTCGCAAGGTTAGATTTGATAACATCCTGTAAGTGGAATGTGCTTCGGCACTTATGAAATTTTTCCTCCACAAGGTGATAAATAAATGGGCTACACGGGACCGGTCGAAGACTATCCTCAAAAACACTTCCCTATTCGCGCCGCTAGCTACCATGATACCAAGGCTACTGTCATGGTACATTAACAAAATTAGAAGAACTAGCAAAGAGGCCTCGAGAAGGAAGGTTTATCTAGTGCTCGAAATGTGATTCGGAAGCAACACAATTCATATTTGATGATGGTTTCATGCAACACGTGGTGTATGGTAAGTTCTATGTGGATTCATATGTATCTTTTCCGAAACTCTCTCAAATGATATTTGCGATAATGACTCGACTTGCAATGGTAATTTATATGAAAATCAGAACAAAAAAAACATGAAGAACAAACACCAAGGGAGTCTTCTGATAACTGTAATAATACGAATCTCTCTAATAAAATGGCCGATGAAATGTCCGATAAAATGCTCGATAATGATCTGGAAATTCATTTTGCTGCAAATAAATTGGACAATGTCGATGTACCTCCTTCTTCTAAATCTCTAGACACTGTTTCAGTGTATGATAAATATGAAAAATGTGAAAAGAATACTGATTACACTTGAGAAGCTCTAGAAAAAATAGTTATTCACATGCTAGAGATGTATGCCAAGCAAGCCATGCAAGTAATTTAGAGGATAATGTATTAGTGATTACTGTCGCTGTTAAATTGAATGTTCTTTCTGGAAACAACAAAAAGAACAATGGAAGCACGTGTTCTACTCCCTTGGTGTCAACACATTCTGGAAAATTGAATAAGGAGCAGAATATAAACTTTGAATTGAATATGAATATGGCAAATGGAGGAAAACTGCTCGACCCTCCACGAACTTATGGTAGGAAAAAAGCCCCATGGAGCAGTCTATTTTTTGGGCAACAGAATATTAGGTAATACAACTAAACTGACCTATATTCTTACTGATCATGCTGGTAATGCTTACTTTGAATCGGAAGGCTTACAATATGGAATGGATATGTGGAAAAATTGTTTAATTGTATATTTTGTTACAAAAAACCTTGGTCTTGCAATGTTAAGAAAATTCATTGACGAACAATGGAAAACCAACACTCAAATCATTCACCAACCTAGCGAATGGATATTGTTTAACTTCAAGTCCACCGACGAGATGGAATGAATACTAAGTGCTGGACCCTACTTAGTTTTGGTAGGCCCCTGCATATTAAGCCCCTTCCGATGGGATTCCACAACGGATGGCAAAAATCCCCATTTGGATAAAGTTTTAAAACTTCCCACTTCACTTATGGAATCAAATTGGAATTAGTAAAGTCACTAGCTGTATAGGGCAACCCCTACACATGGATAAACTCACCTCCAATACTTCGAGAATAGCTTATGCTAGAGCATTAGTAGAGGTTGACTTAAATAGTGATCTGCTTAAAGAGATTCTACTAAATTTACTAGATGGCTCGAAAATTACCCAACCGGTTAAGTAATGAGAACTTACCAATATATTACAAATCTTGCTCGCTTTTTGGACACACTGCAGATAATTGCAGAAGGAGGCTCAAAGAAGAGGCAAACAAGGAAGACCTTCCTCCGAGCAGACTAACAACCACTAAAATAGAAAGCGAAAGAAATCATCTTCTACTCCTTGGGAACTGAAGGACACAGAAATGGAGAGGCAGATTTCAACGAAACAACTGAAGCAGTGGAGCTTGACTACCTTGAAGATGGCCAATGCTCACCAGTCTAGAGGGACACAACCCCATGTAGTGTACAGCAACTTGAAGACATCCTAGGCAAACCGGATGAAGAAAAAGATCTTTTTACCTTGGTAAGGCCTATAAGGAAAAAGAAGGAAGCTCCAAAAGAGGGCCCCTCCCTCAACCTCAGAAATAAAGGAAAATTAAAAGATGCAAGAGGTTTTACCTCTCATGGTCCTTCGTAACATACCTATCGGAGGTCACATCTCCTTTAAAAATGTGATTTGTATTCTAGTGTTTACTTGATGTTTTAGAGGTAGGTTTATGGGGGATTTGTGCCCCCCCCCCCCTGCTGCACATTATAACAATTATAAGGGATTTCTTGGGAGAGGTGGGGGCACCTCTGGGCTGGTTTTGGTGGATTGAATGCGTGTGGTGGACATGTTATAATGTCAGAACGCTAAAAATCCTCCTTAAAGGATATGAGGGATGCCCTTCCAATGGTTCAACCATTCATGTAACTATTGTAAATGTATATAGTACTTATGAGGAAGTATGTGATATATGTGGAGGGGCACTCCTCATACCTATAAGGATTAAAATTATCATGGAGTGGGGCAAACAAAAAGATCCTCAAGATATAAATATGCTCGGGAGCCTGATCGAGTAGCCTCATATTCACATGGGGGGGGGGGGGGGGGATCTTGAATGTATGGGCAGTATACACTCATGATATGCACATAAAAGGCTCTCGATACATAACAGTCAAAAATTGATAATAATCAAAATAAAGAGAATCAAAATAAAAAAATTGCAAGCTCATAATTCGATTTGTTTGTCATTTGCATTTGGGCTATGGGTGACATAAGCATGGAGAAGGATTTGCTATATATGAAATTGTATAAAAGGGACTTTAGTAATATATTGTATTGGGGTCACAAGGGTGGCATATCATTGTATCGGTGTTACAAGGGTGGCGTAATGTGTAATGATAAAAATAAGGGTGGCATACATCAGAAATATGGAAGGGCAGTATTGTGTAATCATCACTTTGGAGGGTTTTATATGCATCTCTTCGCGGGCAGGAATATATAATGCAAAGAGAAAAGGACAATTCTTAATATGTATATATGAAGATTGCGAGTTGGAACATAAGAGGTTTTGATTGCCCCTTAAAACACAAGGAAGTAATTAGGGCAATAAAAGCTTACCATATAGACATTTTGCAATAATAGAAGCTAAATTAAACAAAGAAAAGGTGGTTGTATTGATGAAGTCAAAATTCAAATGTTTTAAATATATCGAAAATTTTACTTTACACCCGAATGGCCGGATACTATTGATATGGGATGGTCAAACCACTGAAATCGAGTTAATATCCTTTTCATCTCAGTATATATATGTTCAGGTCAAGGATATTGTATCGACACTACATTTTATCTTAACAGTTGTTTATGGCTTTCATACAATTGTTAACAGGAGAATGCTATGAGAGGAACTAACTCGACAAGGGTCTGTGGACCCCTCCCCTTGGATTATAATGAAAGATTTTAACTCCCCGTTATCTGCTCTAGATAGAAAGGAAGGCAGAACAATCTCTACATATGAATGCATGGACTTCGTAAATTACAAAAGTAATCTCGATCTTGAAGACATTCCATCTTCAGGCTCATATTTCACATGTACCAACGAGAAGATGTTGAGTAAGCTTGATAGAGCCATGGTAAACCATGGGTGTGCTAATCTTACACTTGGCATTCATGCCAGGTTCCTACAGTCTGGAATTTTCTCGAACCACAATATGATCTTAGTTTCTACAGAGTCCAGCTCGACCGATAGAAAAATACCCTTCAAGTTTTGTAATATGTGGCTTACCCACAAGGAATATCCCCTCAAAGTAGCCAGAATCTTGAAGCAAAAATCACATGGCTCTTTAATGTTTCATTTGGTCAATAGGCATAAAATGCTTAAAGAGCCATTAAAATCACTGAATGAGAAACATTTTGGATATATTAGTTCAAGATGTGCTTGGCTAGGAAAGCTCTTAAAGAAACCCAAAAGAAGATATTAGAAGGCCATGATATATCTATTAGAGCAAAAGAAATTGATCTTAAAGTCAAATTAAGAATGTTGGAAAAAGCTGAACTCTCATTTGCTAGGCAAAAAAAAATTTCAAATACTTGAGGGAACGGGATAGGTGCACAAAATTTTTCCACAGCTTGGCTAAGGCAAGACTTCAAAGAAGCAAAATTGTTTCAATAGTGAAGGAAAATGGAGATTTCTCCAATTCCTATCAAGAAATTTCTGAATTGTTTCTTGATTACTATAAGAACCTCTTGGGTATTACAAATAATAGAACCCCTTTGTCTACTTCTATAATTAAAAATGGCAGAATGCTACTTGACACGGAATATAGTTTATTATCTTTGAACTTATCTTTTAAAGAGATTAAAGAAACCTTATTTTCAATGGGCGGATCAAAATCTCTTGGACCGGATGGGTTCACTACGGTGTTCTATAAAGGCTAGTGGGAAACAATCTGCATGGATGTTGTAAAAGCTATTCAATGTTTTTTCACTCTAGAAAACTCCTTAAACAGATTAATCATGCATACATTACACTAATACCGAAGACTCCACATGCTTCCTCGGTTAAAGATTTCAGACCTATTTCTTGTTGTAATGTTATTTAATAACTGATATCCAAACTAATATCAAAAGGATTCAAACAATACTTGGAAACATTATAAATCTAGCCCAATCGGCTTACATAAAAGGGAGATTCATCTCAGATAATTTTTTTTTCACACAGAATCTGATAAGGAAATATGCTTGGAAAATGATATCACCAAGGTGTTTTCTTAAAATTGATCTACAAAAAGCTTTTTATTCAGTTAGTTGGATATTTATTAAAGAAGCACTTGCCACTTTTAACTTCCCACCTAAATTAATAGATATAATATATGAGTGTATATTAACTACGTCATTATCAATTTCCATTAATGTCAAACTTAAATGTTTCTTTAAAGGAAAGAGACGACTCAGGCAAGGTGATCCATTATCTCTTTACCTATTTTCCATTTGCATGGAGTATTTCTCCAGATTACTTGTAAAGGCTACAAGTCGAGAAGATTTCACATTCCATCCTGGTCGTGTTGTCAATTAGATATCCCACTTAATGTATGCCGATGATCTGATTATTTTCACTATAGGAGATACCTCTTCCATTGATACTGTCTTGAAATTGCTAGAAAATTTTTCAACTACTTCAGGCATGTATGTCAATCCCTCCAAATCGAACATTTTCTTTGGAGGGGTGAAACCGGAGGTTAAAAATAAGATTCTAAAAAAAATCTAGGTTCATTTAAAGTTCTCTCCATTTTATTTTAATTGGAGTTCCACATTCCTCAAGCAGACTTATCATAGCATAGTTCTCTCATTATTGTCAAAAATTACAGCTTCCAACCATCAATAGGCTACGAAGATACTCTCCTTCGCAGGAAGGTTGGGATTATTATGCACCAGTCATTCAGGGCATATAAGGATATTTGTTTTCAATTTTCTTCTCTCATCTATAATAATTAACACAATAGTGAGCGCATGGAGAAGATTCTTGTTGGGCGCTTCAAAATCAGGTCGATTTCGACCAAAAGCATCTGGGACAAATATGCATGCCTAAAAATTATGGTGGATTGGGCTTAATAGATATATCATTCTAGGAATAAGGCTTTCTTTATCAAAAGTCTCTGGAAATATACAATAATGAAGATGCATTATGTATTAGGTGGATCCACCACTATTATTTAAAAGTTGATAATATCTGGAATTGCTCAGCATCTAAACAAGATTCTGCATTCTGGAAATCCCTAATTTTGGTTAGGGATATCTTATTAAAGAAATCAGGGTAATATACAGCAAGCAATCCTCTTGCTTAATACTTGGGCGGGAAAATGCAAAATAATTTATGAAGGCTACAACATTCATAGTTTGGAATGACACACGGAATCTAAACCTAGGCATAAATTATTTCAGTGTTTCCAATTAAATTCCGCAAACACGCTGCATTTCCTTTGGATAATCAAGGCAGGAAGAATGAACGAAAGATTATTTATTCATAACTCTAAGAAATATGAAATGTGAATTTTGCGCAGAACCGGAATCCCTAAAGCACATCTTCTTTGAATGCCAATTTACCAAAGCTCTGCTGGAGCACCTCAAAAGTTGAACGGAAATCAAAGATTCAATACAATCCATATACTTAAGACTCAAAAGCTTAAAAGAAAAATATTCAGCTAACACCCCATAAACTGTATTAGGAAAGCCATTTTTGCAACCAAAATTTACTACATATGGAAAGAAAGAAACTGTAGATGACATAAAAGAAAGTCGCAAGATCTAGACTTGATTTTCAGGAAGATTAAAATGGAAATTTATGTTGTTTTTCGAAATGATTGTAATAGTCTGAAACTTTGTTAGGATGTAAAGATTTGATAGTGCATTTTAATACTTATCAAAAAAAAGTATAACTATATGTGTGACTATATGTATAACCACATGTAACTATATTTATAGTTACATGTATAACAGTATATAACATTATGTTTAACTATATGTGTATAACTAAATATAAATATTTGTATAACTATATAAAACTCTATATAATTAAATATAACTATATTTGTAACTAGGTATACATATATGTAAATGTATATATTTGTTTATAACATTGTTTACATTTATGTATAACTACTTATAACTACATGTATGAATATATATATATATCTTAATAAAACTTTATTTTTAACTATATTTAAATAATATATATATATATATATATAACTATATATAATATATAGTTATGTATATAACTATTTATATATTTAAATAATTTTTAATATATATATTAGAATATATATATATATTACAGTTATGTATATATATAAAACTATATTTTTAACAATATATAACTATTTATAACTACATATAGTATATGTATAATAACTATAAATAATTGTATATTACTATAAGTATAACTATAAAAACTTTATACGTAACTATATTTAAATATATAATTAATAACATATATTTAATATGCATTTTTATATATTAAAATATACAAATTTATTTACTATATCTATACATATACATATCTATATGTATATATAAATTTATATGAAAAATTATATATACCTACATGTATAAATATAAGTTTAACAATATGTATAACCATATGTAACTATATATTAATATTATGTATAACAACATACAACATTTTGTTTAATTATAAGTGTAAAATATATATAAATATT
>JAREIK010013556.1:0-42017 GCA_029783825.1 Sapria himalayana
AAAAAATAGATAGATAGATAGATATAGAGAAATTGAAAGATAAATAGATAGACAGACAGACAGATAGATAGATACAAATATAGGTAGAAAACAAATAGATAAATAGATAGATAGATAGATAAACAGATAGTCAGATATACAAATAAATAAATATACAGATAGACAAATAGATAGAAAGATAAATATAAACATAGATAGATAGACAAATAGAAAAATAAATAGATGGGTAGATAGATATATCGATAGGGAGATATAAAGATAGATAGACAGATATATATATATATATATATATATATATATATATATATATGCATATAGATACATATAAAGATAGAAAAATAGATACACTGACACATAGACACATAGATACTTAGATACATAGACACATAGTTATAGACAGATAGATAGATTCAAAGTGAGACAAATAGACATTTTGGTAGAATGATTAATAGCAAATAAAGAAATAAATAGATATAAAGATAAACAAATAGATAGATAGAAATATAAATAGATTGATAGAATGATAGATAGACAAATAAATAAATATTCAGATATTTAGATAGATAGATAAATAGTTAGATAGATAAATAGAAAAATATACAAATAAGGAGATAGAGAGATAGGCATATAGACATATAGATAGATACACACATATATAGTTATATAGATAAAAAAAAGATAGATAGAAAAAAAGATAGATAGACAAATAGTTAGATAGATAGATAGTTAGATTGATTGATAGATAAGAATATAGGTAGACAAATAGATAAACATATAAAGATATAGCCATATAGATAGATAGATAGATAAATACTTAAATAGAGATATAGATATATAGATAGATAGATAGATATTTAAATAGACAGATGGATAGATAGATTTCTAGATAGACAAATAAATAGATAGGTAAGTATATAAATAGACACATATATAGATACATATGATAGATATATTTTAAAAAGTAGATAGATAGATAGACTGATAGAAACAATGACAATTATATTGTTAGATAGATAGATAAATAAATAGATAATGAGATAGATAGAAAAATATATAGATCGATAGTTAGACAGTTAGATGAATAGATAGATAGATATATAAATAAATTGATAATTATCCTAATAAATAGATAAATAGATATATAGATAGATAGATTAAAAAATAGAGATATAGACTATAGAAAAATAGATAAACATTTACAGAAACAAATAGATAGATAGATAGACAGACAAATAGATAGATAAAAAATTGTCAGATAGATAGATAGACAGACAAATAGATAAATAGACAAATAGTCAGATTGATAGATAAATAGATACATAGATAGATAGACAAATATTCAGATAGATAGACAAATATTCAAATAGATAGATAGACAAATAGACATATAAAAAGATAGGGAGATAAGAATATAGATAGATAGATATATACACACCTATATTGATAGATAGATATATAGAATGATAGATAGATAATTAGATAGATAGGTGTATAAATAGATAGATAGATAGATAGATATACAGATAGATAAATAGATAGATCGATAGATGGAAGATAAGAAAATAGACAAATAGACAAATAGACATATAGAGATATAGATAGAAAGATAGTTATTTAGATATTAAGATAGACACATAGATAGATAAGCAGATTGGTGTATAGTTAAACATAAATATAGATATATAGATAGATAGATAAACAGATAGCTAGATATATAAATAAATAGATATCGAGATAGATTGGAATATTGATAAATAGATAGATAAATAAACAAATAGATAGATTAACAATTATATAGATATATATAGACTTAATGATATAAAGATAATTAAAAAGATAGTGAGATAGAAAGATAGATGAAAGATAGATCAAAAGATAGATAGATAGATAGGCATATAAATATATAGATAGTTAGATAGTTAGATAAATAGATAGATAGATATCGAAATAAATACATAATTTTCTAGTTAGACAGATAGATACATAGATTGAAAGATATATACATAAGATAGATAGAATAATAGAAAGACATATAGATAGTAAGATAGATAGATTATTATATACATAGATAGATAGATAGATACTTATACAAATATATAGATAGGAAGAGAGATAGATAGATATATAAAAAAATAGAAAGATAGTAGATATTGAGAAATATAGATATACAGATATATAGATAGATGAATTGAAAAATAGTTAGATAGATAGATAGATAAACAAAAAGAGAGATAGACTAAAAGATAGATAGATAGCTAGATATATAGATAGATATACAGATAGATAGATAGATAGAGAAATAGATAGAAAGAGAGTAGAAAGATAGATAGATAAACACATAGATTGATTTATTTATAAAAATATATATATATAGACAAATATATAGACGGATTGATTGATTTATTAATAGTCTAATTGATAGAAAGAAAGTTAGATAGTTAGGCACATAAATAGATAGAAATATATATAGTTCAAAAGTTACTTAGATAAATATATAGACATATTAACATTTAGACAAATATATTAATAGACAGATAACAAGATATATAGATAAATAGACAAATATAGATATAGAAAGATAGACAGATATATAGAAAGACACATTTATAAATAGTTAGATAGATAAATAGATAGATAAATAGATAGATAAATAGATAGATGGATAGAGAGATAGATAGCCAAATAGACAAATAAATAGATAGAAAGATAGAAGAAAAGAAAGAAAGAAAGATAGATAGATAGTAAATAAATTGATTGATAGGCAGATAGATATATAAATATATATAGATATTGATTGACAGATAGATAGACAGATAGATAGACAAATATAAAGAGAGATAGATAGATAGATAGACACATATAAAGATAGATAGTTAAATTGATAGACTGATAGATAGATAGATTGATAGAGAGAATGATAGATAGATAAATAGATAAATAGAAAAACATATGGAATAGTCAGATAGATAGATAATCAGATAGATAAAAAGATAAGCAGATAGATAGGCAAATAGTTAGAAAGTTTGATAGATATAAAAATTGATAGATAGATTAATAGAACAATTACTAGAAAGATTGATTGAAAGATTGATTGAAATATTTATATATAGATTGATTGACAGATTAATAGACAGATTTTTTGATAGATTTATATATATAATGATACATAGATAGTTACACAAATAGATATGCATATTTATATATAAAAAGATACATAGATTATTACATGGATAGATAGATAAAAAAATAGAAAGATAGATAGATATAAAGATAGAAATAGATAGATAAAAAGATAGATAGATTATTATACATATAGAGAGATAGACAGATAGACAGATAGATAGATAAAGAGATATATAGACTGATAGATAGATTGACATAGAGATAGAAAAATACATAAACTGATAAATATATAGATAGATAGATAAATAGACATAAAGATAGATAAATAGACATAAAGATAGATAGATAGATAAATAGACATAAAGATAGATAGATATATAGATAGATAGATATATTGATAGATAGACATATACATAGTCAGATAGATAGACTAACACATAGATAGGTAAATAGACAGATAGAAGAATAAAAAGATAGATAGAAAGATAGATGGACAAATACACAGAAAGGTAGACAAACAGATAGATAGACTATCTTTATATCTATCAATATGTAAATCAATCAATCAATCTATCTGTCTATCTAATTGTCTATCTATCTTATATATTTTTTTGCTAACTCTATATTTATCTGTCTATTAATTAGTCTATATATCTATCTATTTGTCTATCCAACTATTTATCAATCAATATATCTATCTTTCTATAATATGTCTTTTAATCTATATATCAATTTGTCTATCCAACTATCTATCTACTTGGTTATCAATATATCAGTCTATCTATCTAAGTACATGTTTATATAACTATCTAGCTATCTATTTATGTATCTATTTATCGATCGATCGATCTATCTATCTATCTATCTCTCTTTCTTTCATTCTATCAATCTGTCTATCTATTTGTCTATCAATCTATTTATCGATATATATATCAATCTTTCTATAATTTTGTATTTTAATCTATCTATCAATCTGTCTATCTATCTATGTATCTATTTGTCTATCAATCAATCAATCTATCTATTTGTCTATCTCTCAATTTTTTTATATGTATATCATTATATCTATCTATCTATCTATTTATCTATCTATTAATCTATCTGTCTATTTATCTATCTATCAATCTTCCTATGAACCTTTCTATCAATCTTTCTATCAATTTGACTATCATTCTATCTTTCAATCTGTCTATCAATATGTGTATCATTTTATGTATGAATCTATCATAAATTTATTTATCTATCTGCTATTTTTTTGTCTATCTATCTGTCTATCTATCTGTCTAACTATCTGTCTATTAAATTGTATATCAATTTGACTATATATCTATATATCTATCTATCTATCTATGTGTCAATATTTTTATTTATCTATCTACCAATCTATCCGTCTGTCTATCTATCTATCAATCTGTCTATCTTTCTATATATTTTTCAATCAATCAATCTAACTATCTATCATTCTATCTTTTATTATATCTATCAATCTTTTTATGAATCTTTTTATGAATCAATCAATCAATCTATCTATCTATATATCTATTTGTCTATTCATGTGTCTATCTATCTATCTATCCATATATCTATATTTATGTTTTTTATATGTCTATCTATTTATCTATTTATTTGTCTATCTATCTATCTATTGGTATATCTATCTGTCTATCCATCTATCTGACTATCAATAAGTGTATCTATATATCTATCTACATATCTTTCTATTTATCTATTTATCTATCTATTTGTAAATCTATGTGCCTATCAATTTTCTATCTCTCTATTTATTTATTTGTCTATTTATATGTCTATATGTCTATCTCTCTATCTATGTATCTATATATTTATCTATAGAACTATCTATATATCTATCTGTCATTCTATCTATCTATTTATCTATCTACCTGTATAATACTATATCTATCTAACTATCTATCTATCTTTCTATTAGACTATATATTTTTCTATTTATCTATCTATATATCTATTCAACTATCTCACTATCTTTCTAACACACACTCTCTCTCTATCTCTCTATCTTTTTATCTATGAAACTACCATCCTACCTACCTACCTACCTACATTCCTAGTTAGGTAACTATCATTCTATCTTTTTATATGTCTATCTTTCAATCTATCTATTAGTCTATCTATCTATTTGTCTATATGTCTATCTATTTGTCTATCTATGTATCCATATATCTATCTAACTATCTATCTCTAATCTTTCGGTCTATCTATATATCTCTTTATCTATCAAGTTGTCTATTAATCTATCTTTTAATCTTTCTTTTAATCTATCTATCTAATAATATATATATCTATATCTATCTATCTTCTATCTATTTGTATATTTGTTTATCTATTTATTTGTCTATCTATCTATCTGTCTGTCTGTCTATATGGTTGGGTATCTGTTTGTTTATCTATCTGTCATTTTATCTATCTATCTATCATTATGTCTATCTATCTTTCTATCTAACTAACTATCTATTTATTTGTCTATCTTTTTTCTATCAATTTGTCAATCTATATATCTGTCTATCTATTTACCTATCTAAGTGTATACTTATCTATCTATCTATTTATCTATGTATCTATCTGTCTATCTATATGTGTATCTATATGATCAATCTATTTGTTGATTTAATAGTTTATCTTTCTGTCTATCTATCTATCTATCTAATTATCTATCTATCTATCTATCTTATATCTATATATCTATCTATCTATTTATCTTTATAGTTGTCTATCTATCTATATATAAATATGTCTATTAATCAATCAATCGATCGATCTATCTATCTAATTATCTATCTATCTGTCTATCTATTTATCTATATGTCTATCTATCTATCTATCTATCTCTGTTTGTCTATCTATATGTCTATCTATTTATCTATTTAACTATTTATGAGTTTGTATGACTATATATATATATATATATATATATTTATTTATTTATTTATCGATCTATATGTCTATCTATCTATCTATCTGTTAGTCTATCTATCTATCTATTAAAGAATATATCTATTCAATTTATCTATTAGACTAATCTATCAATCTGTATATTAAACTTCTTTCAATCTATCGATCAATCTATTTATTAATCAATTATCAATTTGGATAAATCTGTATATCAACCTATCTTTATATCGGTCTATCTATCTATCTGACAATTTATCTATCTATCAATCTATCTATCTATCTATAATTAATATGTCTATTAATTTGTCTATCTATCTATCTATCTATCTTTATATTTGATATCTATTTGTCTATTTATTTGTCTATCTATTTATCTTTCTATCTATCTATCTATCTATATGTCTATCTTTCTAACTAACTATCTATCAATTTATCTATCTCTTCTATTTGGTTATCAATCAATCAATCAAACAATCAATATGTATGTTTATCAATATATGTGCTATTTATATATGTGTCTATCTAACTATTTTTCTATTTTTCTATATATATGGTTATCTATCTTTATACCTATCTATCTATCTATTTATTTATTTATCATTATGTCTTTCTATTAGCTGATCTAATTGTATATATATATATATATGTGTGTGTATGTATATCTATATGTCTATCTTACTAGCTATCTATCTATTTATATAATTGTCTATGTTTTTTTTTCAATCAAATTATCTATCTATATGTATATAAATATATGTATCTATATATCTATCTATAAGTATATCTTTCAAGCTATCTTTCTATATATCTGTATATCTATTTAATTATCTATCTGTCTATATGTATGTCTATCTTTTTGTGTATCTAAATTTATTTTTATATATCTATCTATTTATCTATCTATCTATTTATCTATCTATCTTACTATTTATCTATTTGTGTATCTATATGTCTATCTATCTTTCTACCTATCTGTTTATCTATTTATCTATCTATCTGTCAATATATATTTTTATCTATTTGTCTAAATATCTATATATCTATATGTCTAACTATTTATCTATCTATCTAACTGTCTGTCTGTCTATCTATCTATCTATCTATCTGTCTGTCTAACATTATGTCCATCTATTTGTCTATCTATCTATCTATATAATAATCTATCTATCTATATATATATATATATATCAATCAATAAATCTATATATATATATATATATCTACTATCTATCTATTTGTCTATATGTCTGTCTATATATATATATATATATATATATATATCTATCTATCTATATTTTATTTATTTTTATATCTTTCTATCGATCTATCTATATAACTTGCTATTTATCTTTCTATATATCTATCTATCTCTTGATCTAACTATATATCTATCTATCTATCTATTTGTCTTTATGTTTATATATCATTCTTTCTATCTAGTCTATATATTTTTCTTTCTATTTATCTATCTATCTATTAATATTTATATCTAACCATTTTTCTATCTATCTTTCTATCAATATCTCTATCTATCTTTTTATTAATCTATCCATCAATCTATCTATCAATATTTCTATCAATCTATTTATAATCCGTATATAAATCTATCCATCAATCAATCTATCTATTTGATTATCTATATATCTATATATCTTTATATCTATATATCTATATATCTATATATCTATATATCTATCTATCAAGTTGTCTATCAATCTATCTTTTAATCTTTCTATTAACATGTCTATCTAATTATATATTTATCTATCTTTCTTTCTATTAATTTTTCGATTTGTCAGTCAGTCTATCTATCTATCTGTTTGTCTATATGTCTAGGTATCTTTTTGTCTATCTATCTATCTATTTATCTTTCTAACTAACTAACTATCTATCTATCTATCATTGTGTCTGTCTATCTTTCAATCGAACAAACTATCTATCTATTTATCTATCTTTTTTCTATCTATCTGTCAATCTATGTATCTATCTATTTATCTACCTACCTAAGTGTATATCAATGTATCTATCTATCTATTTATCTATCTGTGTATCTATCTATCTATCTATCTGTGTATCTATATGATTGATCTATTAGTTGATATATATGTTTATCTTTCTATTTATCTATCTATGTATCAATTTGTCTATCTATCTTTCTATCTATATATGTATATATCTATCTTTGTATTTGTCTATCTATCTATATATCAATTTTTATATCAATCTGTTTATCAATCTGTTTATCAATCTGTCTATCAATCAGTTTATCCAACATTCAATCTATCTATCTATGTATTTTTTATCTGTATATCTGTTTGGCTCTGTTTGTCTATCTATATGTCTATCTATTTATCTATTTAGCTATTTATGAGTTTGTTTGACTATATATATATATATATATATATATATATATATATATATATATATATCTATCTATCTATCTATCTATCTATATCTATCTATCTATTTATCTATCTATCTAATATATATATCTATCTATCTAATAATATATCTATCTATTTATATATCAAACTAATCTATCAATCTGTATATCAATCTTCTTTCAACTATCTATCAATCTATCTATTAATCTATCAATTTATCAATCAATCAATCTATCTATCTATTAATATGTCTGTCAATTTGTCTATCTATATTTCTTTGTATTTGATTTCTAGTAGTCTATTTATCTATCTATCTATTTATCTATATGTCTATATATATATATATATATATCTATTTATTTGTCTATCTGTATATTGATCTATCTATCTATCTCTCTGTTTATCTTTGTATCTATCTATCTATCTCTTGATCTAATTGTCATTCTATCTATCTATCTAACTATTTGTCTCTATGTCTATCTATCTTTCTTTCTATCTGGTATTTATATCTTTATTTCTATTTATATATCTTTCTATTTATCTTTCTATCAATATCACTACCTATCTTTTTATTAATCTATCTATCAATCTATCTATCAATCTTTCTATCAATCTATATATAATCACTATATAAATTTGTCTATAAATTTGTCTATCTCTAGGACTATCTATATATCTTTATATCTATCTTTGAATTTATCTGTCTATCAATCTATCTACTATCTATCTATTAATCTATCTATCAATTTGACTATATATCTATCTATCTATTAGTTTATTTATATATCTATCTATCTATCTAATTATTTAACTATCTATCTATATATCTATCTATCTATTTATCTATCTGTTAGTCTATCTATCTATCTATCTATATGTCTATCAATTTATCTATCGAACTATCTATCAATCTGTATATCAACATGTCTTTTAATATTTCTAACAATTTATCTATTAATCTATCTATCAATCTATATAAACATGTCTATCAATCTATCTATATATCTATCTATGTATCTATCTATCTATATATCTCTCTATCTATGAATTCATTTATCTATAAATCAATCTATCAATCAATATATATATTAATCTATATATCAATTTGTCTATCTATCTATCTTTGTATTTAATTTCTATTTGTCTATCTATGTGTCTTTCAATCAATCAATCAATCTATCTATATAACTATCTATATGTCTATCTATGTATCTATCTATCTATTTATTTATCTATTCTATTTGTTCATCTATATATCTATCCATTTATCTATCTATGTGTCTATCTATAAATTTATCAATCAATCTATCTATTTATTTGTCTCTCTATCTAACTATCTATTTATTTGTCTAACTATATGTCTATCTATCTTTATACCTATCTGTATGTCTAATTATCTATCATTCTGTCTATCTATCTGCCTATCTATTTGTCTGTATATATATATATATCTATATGTATATCTTTATATATATGTATCTATTTATCTATCTGTCTATCTTTTTCTATCTATCTATATATTAATATATTTATCTATCTATCTATATGTATATCTATTTATCTATCTATCTATTTGTTTATTTATCTGTATATCTATTTATTTATCTATCTGTCTATATGTCTATCTGTCTTTTTGTCTATCTTATTTTATTTTTATATGTTTATCTATCTGCCTATCAATATATCTATCTAACTATTATACTATTTGTCTATCTATATGTTTATAGATATCTCTACCTATTTGTCTATCTAATTATCAAAATATGTGTTTATCTATATGTCTATCTCTTTGTCTATATATATATATATCTATCTATCTGTCTATCTGTCTATCTATCTATCTATCTATATTTATGTCCATATATGGTCTATTTATATATATAATAATTTATCTATCTATCTAATTGTAAATTAATCAAACAATGTATCGGTCTATATATCTATCTATCTATGTATCTGTCTATATTGCTGTCTATCTTTCTATTTATCAATCTTTCTATAATCAATCTATCTATCTATCTATCTATCTATTTGTCTATCTTTCTATTTAGCTATCTATCTCTCTATTGGTCTATCTATTTATCTATCTATCTATCTATTCATCTCTATGACTATCTATCTTTCTTTATATCTTTATGATCAATATATTTATCTTTCTATTTATCTGTCTGTCTATCTATTTATCTATCAATCTATATATCTCTCTATCTATTTATTAATCTATTTATTTAATTGTCTATCTTTCTATCAATCTAACTATCAATCTTTTTATAAATTTATCTATTAATCTTTCTATCAATTTGTCTATAATCTGTATATAAATCTATCTATCTATCTATTTTTCTATTTATATATCTATATATTTGTCTATCTATCTATCTATCTGTGAATTTTTATATATATCAAACTGTCTGTCTGTCTATCTTTCTATTAATCTATCTATCAATTTGACTATCTATCTACCTATCAAATAATCTATCATTATATCTATCTATCTATATATCTATCTATATGTCTATTAATATAGATATAGATATATATATATATCTATCTTTATGTCAATCTATCTATTTTATCTATCTAAATATATGTCTATCTATCTAACTATCTATTTATTTGTATATCCATATGTTTATCTATCTTTATAACTATCTATCTATCTTTTTATCTTTCTATATGTCTTTATATCTATCTATCTATTGTATATATATCTATCTATATATCTATTTGTCTATCTATCAATTTATCTATTAGTCTATCTGTCTATTTTTTTTGTCTATCTATCTGGCTATCTATATATCAACCTATATAATAATATACCTATCTATCTATCTATGTGTATATCTATCTATCTATCTATTTATATGTTTGTTTGTCTTTTTGTCTATCTAACTTTTTATTTATCTGTCTATCTATCTATCTATCATTTTATCTAACAATATATCTATTTGTCTATCTATATGTCTATTTATCTTTATACATATCTATCTATCTATTTATCTATCTATCTGTATATCTATCTATCTATCTATAAAACTATCTATCTATATATTTTTCTATATATTTGCATATATATATATATATATATATATCTATCTATCGATCTGTCTGTCTATATATCTATCTATCTATCTATCAATATATCTATCTATCTATCTATCTATGTGTGTGTGTGTATGTGTATATATCAATCTATATATGTATCTATCTATCTAATAGTCTATCTATTTATCTATCTATCTATATGTCTAACTGCTTTTCTATTTATCTATATATCTATCTATCTATCTATATATCTATCTATATATCTGTCTGTCTAACTATCTGTCTGTCTCTTTATCTATCTATCTATTGATCTATCTATCTTTGTATATGTCTATCTATCTATATGTCAAGATGTCTATCTATCTGACTATCTATCATGTCTATATATCTATTTCTTTTTTTATCTATCTATATATCTATGTACCTATCTATCTATATTTCTATCTATCTTTCTATCAATTAGTCGATATATCTAATTATCAATCTATATATCAATCTATCTTTCAATCTTTATATCAATCTATCAATCAATCTGTATTTCAACATGTCTTTAAATCTATCTTAGAATATTTCTATATATTTGTCTATGTATCTTTTTGTCTATCAAACTTTTTATTTATCTGTCTATCTTTTTGTCTATCTATATGCCTATTATCTATCTATCTATATGCCTATTATCTATCTATCTATATATCTATTTATAAATCTATCTATTGTCAATCTATATATCTATTAATCTATCAATCTCTATGTCTATCTATCAATCTGTCTATCAAACTTTCTATCATTTTATTTATCAATATTTCTTTAAATCTTTATATCTATTTATTTATCTATTTATATATCAATCAATCTATCTATCTTTTTATCTATCAGTTTATTTATGTGTATTTTTCTGTTTATCTATCTATCTGTCTATATTGCTATATATCTATCTATCTATCTATCTATTTGTCTATATAGATTTCTATCAATCTATTTATCAATCTATCAATCTATTTATCAATCTATCAATCAATCGATCTTTCCAACTTTTTATTTATCTATCTATCTATATATCTATCCATCTTTCTGTCTATCTACATGTCTGTCTATTTATCTATGTGTTTATCTATATATCTATCTGTCTATCTTGCTATTTGTCTTTGTATTATATCTATTTGACTATATATCTTTTTATTTATTTATATATCTATATATCTATATATCTTAAAATCTATCTATTTATCTATCTATTTATCAATCTATCAATCTATCTACCCATCAATATATATATCTATATGTCTATCTTTCTGTGTATCTATATATTTATGAATCTATTTATTAATTAATATATCTATCTATCTATTTATCAATAAGTCTATCAATATGTCTATCAATCTATCAATAAATATGTCTAGCAATCTTTCTATTAATCTATATATAAATCATTTTATCAATATGTCTATCTATCTATCAATCTATTAGTCTATATTTATATCTATCTATCTATTAATCAATCTATCTTTAAATCTATTTATTGATCTATACATTAATCAGTCTATCAATATCTATATATATCTCTCTATGTATCTATATCTCTATCTATCTATCTATGTATCAATAAATCTATTTTCCTTTTTATCTGTCTAATATTCTATCTATCTATCTATTTATATATATGTCTATCTATCTATCTATATATATGTCTATCTTTCTATTATTTACATGCCTTTCTATATGTTTGTGTATCTATCTATTTATTTATCTATCTATCTATCTATTTGTCGATCAATCTGCATATCTATATGTATATCTATATATTTATGTATCTTTTTATCAATGTGTATATCTATCTATCTATCTATCAATAAGTCTATCAATCTGTCTATCAATCTGTCAAGAAATATGTCTATCAATCTTTCTATGAATCTATATATAAATTTTTTATCAATCTGTCTATATATCTGTTAATCTATTTGTTGATATTTCTATCTATTTATCTATTAATCAATCTCACTATCAATCTGCATATCGATATATCTATCAATCAGTCTATCAATATATATATATATCTCTATCTATCTATGTATCATTATATCTATTTGTCTTTCTATCTGTCTAATATCCTATCTATCTATCTATATGACTATCTATCTATTATCTATATGCCTTTTTATATGTCTCTCTATCTATCAAACTATCTCACTATCTCTATATCTCTATATATATTTATTAAACGATCAATCAATCTATCTGTCAATCAATCAATCTATCTATCTTTCTAACCATTTATCTATCTGTCTATATATCATTATATCTATCTTTCTATATATCTATTTTTCTATATATGTTTATCTTTTTGTCTATCTTTTTAACTAAGTATATATATGTTTGTCAATCTATCTATCTATTTGTCTTTCTTTCTATATATCTATTTTTCTATATATGTTTATCTTTTTGTCTATCTTTTTAACTAACTATATATATGTTTGTCAATATATCTATCTATTTGTCTATCTATCTATCTATCTATCTGTGTGTGTGTGTGTGTGTGTGTATAAATATATATTTGTCTGTCTGTCTATCTTTCTATATATCTATCTATCTATATGTCAATCTATCAATCTATCTATCTGTATATCTATCTATCTATCATTCTATCTATCTATCTATTAATCTATCTATCAATCTTTATATCAATATTTCTATCAATCTTTTGATAAATCTATCCTTCAATATGTCTATCAATTTGTCTATATATTTATATATTTATCTAACTATTTATCTATCTATCTCTTTATCTATTTATTTATTTATTTACCTTTTTGTCTACTAACTATCTATCTATATGTCTTTCAATTTTATATGTATCTCAATATCTATCTGTCCATCTATTTGTCTATCTATCTATATATCTATCTATATATCTATATGTCTATCGATCTATCTATTTGTCTATCTACTATCTATCTATTTGTCTATCTATCTATCTATCTATCTATTTGATTATCTTTTTGGCTATATATCTATGTATATATATATATATATATATATATATATATTATCTAACTAACGAACTATCTATCTATCTATATATATCTATCTATCTATCTTTTTGTCTATCTATATATCTATCTATATTTCTATCTATATCTTTATTTATCTGTCTATTAATTTGTCAATCTGTTTATCTATCAATCTTTTTATCATTCTATATATCAATTTTTCTATCAATCTGTCTATCAATTTATCTTTCAATATGTCTATCTTTATATCTATCTATTTATATATAATCTAGTTATATATCTATCTTTTTTTTTCACCAGGGAAGAAGCATATACATTTTTATAAGAGAAATTGTATCATATGATACCCATAATGACCACTATCTGTCCACATTAAGGGGGAATTGCAAGCCTAAGAGCCCAAGCAAATTGGAAGCAGGACCTGGATGTCCCTGTTGAGAAGAGAAAGAATCAACAAGGCCCTTAACAAGGTTTAAATCTACATCCACCAGAGATAAGTCTTCTTCAACAGCCTTCCTGGTATTCAAATCTTCTTGTTTCTTGAATTGCTCATTTGCATGAAGAAAACTCTTGTTGAGGGTTGTGTTTTTCAGTTCTTCATTGAGAGCACCATCATAAGCACGCACAAACATATCACTACTACTGTCACCTTCCTCAGATGTTCCCCCAAAGTTGCTTTCACTTTCAAACTCATCACAAGTCATTTCTGAAGAAGATGTAGCAGCGGCTTCAGCATCAGCATCCATTTCAATGCCTTGTTGACAATCATGGTCGTCCATCACTGATTCCATATCTTTTAAGAGACGGCCCACATTGAAGCTCACTCCTTTCAGATTCCTATTTTCTGGAAGTTCTGCACCTTCGTAGCTTGACACCTTGTCCACAAATTCCTTCATCATTTTGGCTACGTGGCTCAGATCACAACCATCAGAATTACCACCCAAGCTGATGTGCTTAATATAAGAATCTTTTGATGGATGCTTTGAGTTTTTAGTCTCATAGTAAATATCCATCTCCTTTTGTCGCTGCTCAAGAATAGTATTAAATTCATTCTCCCCAATGTAGAGCCATGAATCATCATCAGAGGGAGGGAATTCCTGATTCATAAATTCTTCAGCAAAATGCGCAAGTGCAAGAATTTCATCTATTCGCCTTACAGGACCACTCATCATTTCACTTGTCCTCCAAAACAAAGCACTCTTCCGATAATACTCTTCTGCATTTTGTAACAACCTTTTGTACCCAATTGAACCAGGAATGAACCCTTCAAAGTATCCACTTCTATTTAAAGAGCCCTTGTACACATCCCACGTAGTTCCTTTTCCCTCCTCCCCATATTTCCTCCTCTATTGATACATCATCTCCAATCCACATGCAATTTTCATGCCCAGCTCTGCTTCCAAGTAACCAATAGAATCATTTCCTCTGCAGGGCATTCGATAACATTTTGGTGCCTGAAATTTCTGCTGCATTAACTGTGCATACATAGCCCTAGAGACCCTAAGAGCCATGCAGACAATCTCTTCTTCCTTTCCTTTCCCAACGAACTTCTCCATCTTACTTGCATAGTTCATTGTATCCACGTCCCTGTCATAAAACGACTCCACTGCCAAAGATACCAAACAAGGCTCCTGTTTTAAAACCCATGCCACAGATATTGGAACTTTGACCCTTATTACATGCATATTATGTCTAGCCATTTCTTGGTCTCACATATCCGATTCTTTATAGCTGAATGAATACAATCCCCAGCCCGTGAAGTCCCTTTGTGACTCACGAGAAACTTCAAGGAATCAACCCATTTTGGGTTCGGCATTTCTCTTTTAGGAACAATATGAAGATCACCTCCCCTTATAAACACGCGGTTTCCACTATTTTCAGGGTTTATCCATTGTGGAAGGTGAAATGCAGCTTCGATCAATAAGAACTCCCCATCGCTGTCCCACACTCGAACTGAAATGGCGTGGAACTCACGAGAAATCTCGAAGAGAAGGAACACGGTAAACCATTCGTCTTCGATATTGTCACCATATCGTAGTTTTCCTCGCAAGTGAGAAAAATGTCCATCATAGGAGATGGAAAGGTTAAAAGGCTCGTGCTGCCAGAGATAACAGGAGGTGTAAGGATAGACAATATTGAGGATTTGTAGGTGGAGGGCCTGAATTGATGACGGAGAAGACGTAGAGTTTGTAAGGGAGGAGTCGGGAAATATCATAAAGAAGACCGTGTCAGCATGAAGATGAGACTGGTGGCCCTGGAAAATGGGGGCTTGGGCATCCGAAAGCAATGTCGGTAGTGTCATCGGATGCCTTACGCCTTGTGCCATTGCCCCTCAGCCATGACGCTCACCCTCAGCCATGACGCTCACCCTCAGCCTTGGGGCTCACCCTCAGCCTTGACACTCAGTTATATATCTATCTTACTATTTATTAATTATTTATATGTGTATCTATTTGTTTATAAATCAATCTATCTATCAATTTTCCTATCTATCTATTTATATATATATCTATCTCTCTATCTATTTGTCTATCTATCTATCTATTTAACTATCTATCTATCTGTCTATCTATCTTTCTGTCTATCTATTAGTCTATATATATATATATATATATATATATATGTATATCTATATGTATATCAATCTATTTATCAATGTCTATAAATCTATCAATCCAACTATCTATCTTTATATCTACCCATCTATATGTCTATCTATCTGTGAATATTCTATTTGTCACTTTGTTTGTGTATCTGACTATCTATCTTTTTATCTATCTATCTATCTATATATCTAGCTATTTATTTTTCTAAGTATATATCTATCTATCTCTCTATCTATATATCTATTTGTCTATCTATCTATCTATATATATATATATGTATCTATCTATCTATCTATCTTCTATCTTTCTCTATATAAATATGTTTTTTAATCTGTCTATCAAACTATCTATCAATATGTCTATCAATATCTCTATCAGTCTGTTGATCAGAAAATCTATCAATTTGATAATCTATCTATCTATTAATCTATTTGTCTATTAATCAATTTGTCTATCAATCTATCAATCTGTATATCAATCTTTCTATATATCTGTGAATCTATCTATTTATGTATCTATATATCTATTTGTCCATTTATCTGTCCAATAATTTATCTATCTATTAATCTATCTATATATTTTTCTATCTATCTATCTGTTTATATGCCTTTCTATATGTTTATCTATCTTTCTATCTAACTATCTGTCTATCTCTATATCTATCTATTTATCTATCAATTAATCTATCTGTCCATTAATCAATATATCTATATGTCTATCTAATTATATATCTATATATCAATTTGTATGTCTTTCTTTCTATCTTTATATCTATCTATCTGTCTGTCTATCTATCTACATGTCTATTGATCTATCAATCATATCTATTTATCTATCTATTTATCTATCTATAAATCTATGCCTGTATCTATCTATCTGTTTATCTACCTATAAATCTATCCCTATATTTATCTATCTATATATCTACCTATATGTCTATCTATATGTATATATATCACTTTATATATCTTTTTATATATCATTCTATCTAATTGTCTATCTTTCTATTTATCTATTTATTATTTATCTATTTATTATTTATCTATTTATCTATCTGTATAATAATATATCTATCTATCTATCTATATATCGATTTATCTGTCTATCTTTCTATCCATCTATATGTCTATCTATCTATCTATTTAACCATTTTTCATTCTTTCTATCTATCTATCTATTAATCTATCTATCAATCTTTGTATCAATATGTGGATCAATCTATCTTTCAATCTATCTATCAATCTGTCTATCAATCTATCTATATATCAATCAATCTGTCTGTCTATCTATTTGTCTATTTATCTTTTTATGTATCTATCTTTCTATGTATCTATCTTTCTATCAATCTATCTATATATCTATATATCTATCTATGTATCTATTTATCTATCGATCTATCTGTTAGTTTATCTATTTGTCTATCTAAATAACAATCTACTTATTTATTTGTCTATTTATGTATCTATCTCTCTATCTATCCATCTATTTGTATATATATATATATATATATCTCTCTAAATATTTATCTATCTATTTATCTGACTATCTATCTATTTGTCTATCTTTCTATTTATCTATCTTTCATATATATATATATATATATATATATATATATATATATATATATCTATCTATCTATTTATCTATCTATCTACTATCTATCTATTATGAATCTATCTATCAATCTATCTATCAATATTTAAATCAAACTATTTATCCACTATTTATATATTGGTCTATCTATATGTTTATCTATATGTCTATAAGTCTGTCTATTTGACTATCTAATTGTCTGACTGGTAGTCTGTTTGTCTGTCTGTCTATTTGCCTATTTATTTTTCTATCTATATTTCTATCTATCTAAATATTTGTCTATCTATTAATCTATCTTTCAATTTAATAATCTATTTATCAATTTGTCTATCCATCTATCTATCTAACTAACTATCTATCTATCTATCTCTTTATCTATCTGTTTATATATTTGTCTATAATTTTTCTTACTTTTTGTTTATCAATATCTCTACCAGTTAATCATATATATATATATATATATATATACCTGGCTATCTATCTGTTTGTTTGACTAACTATTTATTTATTTGTTTTTCTATGTGCCTATCTTTGTCTCTGTGTATATGTTGATCTTTCTATCTGTCTCTTTGTCTCTCTATATGTTAGTTTTTCTATCTATGTGTCTATATATTTGACTTAACAATTGTCTATCTTTCTATCTACTATACTATCCGTATAATTGAATGTCTATATGCCTGACTGTATGTCTACCTAACTATTTGTCTACATAATTAGCGGTGTGTCTGTCTATCTAATAGACTGTATGTATATCTGTCTGTCTATTAGTCTGTTAGTATGTTAGTCTATTAGTCTACTAGTCTATTAGTTTGTCAATCTTTCAATTAGTTAGTTTATCTATTTTGTCTATGTGTCTAGCTGTCTATCTATTTATCTATCTATATATCTCTTTATCTTCCTATCTATCTATATATCTATCTCTCTATCTCTCTATCTCTATATCTTCCTATCTATTTCTCTATTTATCAATCAATCTTTCTATCTCTCTATATTTTTATCATTCTATCTCTATTTTATCTATCTCTTTATCTCTCTATCTTTGTATATATATATATATATGTATATATATATATATATGTATGTATATATATATATATATATATATATATATATATAATTCTATCTCTCTATCACTCAAACTTTCTATCCCTCTTTCTTTTTTTCTTTGCATCTATCTCTCTGTCTCTATATCTCTACCTTTCTTTGTCTCTATCTCTCTACATAATTACCTACTTAACTAGCTACATTCCTACCTAGCTATCTCTTTATCTATCTAACTTCTTGTGTATCTATCTATCTCTCTATCTTTATATCTTTATACCTTTATATCTTTATATCTATATATCTGTCTATTAGCCTTTCTATCTATACGCCTCTCTATTTATCATCCTATCTTTCTGTCATTTTTCTATCTATCTCTCTATCTCTCTATCTCTTTATCTGCATATCTAACTATTTGTCTATCTATCTATCTATCTGTATATTTACCTATCTATCTATCTATATGTCTGTCTATTTGTCTATCTATATGTCTATCTATATATTTATTTATCTATCAATCTTTCTGTCTATGTGTCTATCTTTCTATATGTCTATCTATCTATCTATCTATCTGTATTTCTTTATATCTACTGATCTATCTATCTGTCTACTAGTATATCTGTCTTATTGTATATATATATATATATATTGTCTATCTATTTATAAATCTATTTATCTATCTATCTATTTATCTATATGTCTATTTGATTATGTGTCAATCAATCAATCAATCTATCTATCTATTTGTCTACCAATCTAACTTTATATTTGTCTATATATTTATTTATCTTTCTATCTATCTGTCTAACTATCTGTCTATTTTTCTATTTCTCTATTTGTATATATTTCTATTTGTCTATCTTTCTATTTGTCTATCTATCTATATGTCTATTTGTATATATGTCTATCTATTTGTCTAACTATAAATCTATTTTACTATCTATATATCTATCTATATATCTGTCTAATTGTCTATCTATCAATCTATCTATATGTCTATTTGTCTATTTGTCTATATGTCTATCTATATATATCTTTTCTATCTATCTATCTTTTTATTTTTCTATCTGTCTCTTTGTATATAAGTTTTTCTACAAATCTATCTATATGTGTGTATATCTATCTATCTTTTTATTTTTATATCTGTCTATTTGTATATAGGTTTATCTACCTATATATATATATATATATATGTGTGTGTGTGTGTGTGTGTGTGTGTGTGTGTCTATCTGACTACCTGTCTATATGTTTATCTATCTATCTGTCTATTTGTGTAGCTATCGATTTGTCTTTTTGTGTCTATCTATTTATCATTCTTTTAGTATATCAATCTGTCAGTCTATTAGTCTATTAGTTTGTTAGTCTATTAGTTTGTCAGTTTAATAATATCTCTATTTTTCTTTCTGCATGTTTGTCTGATTATCTATCTATCTGTCTATCTCTCTAACACTCTATCTTTCTATCTCTCTATATCTTTCTCTCTCTCTTTTCTACCTCTCTATTTGTCAATCTATCTACATGTCTATTAGACTATATGTAAATCAATCGATCTCTATTTGTCTATTTGTCTATCTATCTGACTAACTAACTATCTGTCTGTCAATCTGTCTATTTGTATAACTATATATCTATCTATCTACCTACCTTTCTTATTGTCTATAGATATGTCTATTTATCTATAAATCTATCTGTCTTCTGACTATATGTTTATTTGTCTATCAATCTATCTTTCTATCCGTCTATTAGTCTAACTCTATATTTGTCTCTATATCTATCTATCAATCTATCTATCAAGCTGTCTAGCCATTTATCGATTTATCTATTTGTATATCTATCTGTCTACCTATCTATCTATCTATCTATATGTCAATTTGTATATCTGTCTATCTATTGAAATCTTTATCTATATATTTTTCTATCTAACTATATGTCTATTTATATATCTATCTATCAGTCTATTTTTCTATTTATTTATCTGTTTATATGTATATCTACCTATTTATCTTTCTATATATCATTTATCTATCTATTCATCGATCTATCTATCTATCTGAAGGTCTATCTATTTATCCATATCTTTATGTATATGTCTATTTTTGTATCTATATATCTATTTATTTATCTATATGTCTATTTATCTATCTTTTTCTCTATCTTTTTATGTGTCTATATGTTTATCTGTCTATATATCTACCTATGTATCTGTCAATCTATCAATCTATAAATCTTTGTATCTATATCTATCTATCTTTATGTCTAAAGATATAACTTTATATCTACATATCTATCTAACTATATATATATATATATGTGTTTTTGTCCTTTAGTCTATTATTCAACAATCTATCTATCATTTTGTCGATATGTTTATCTGTCTATCTTTCTATATGTTTATACATCAATATACCTATCTGTTTATCTCTGTATTTATCAATATAACTTTTTGCCTATTTATCTATTTGTCATTCTTCTTATCTACATAATTAACTATCTATCCATAAGTCTATATGTATATATATATATATATATATATATATATATATATATATATATCTATCTATCTATCTATCTATAGGCTAGTCTATCCATCTATCTATAGGCCTTTCTATCTTTATGTTTATCTATCAAACTTTCTATCTATATATCTATCTAATTGTCAAAATGCCTATCTATATATTTATCTATTATCTATTTTTCGATATGAATATCTATCTATCTATCTATCTATCTGTCTGTCTGAATGTCTTTGTGTCTATCTATCTTTGGATCTTATAGTAAGTCTAACTATCCATCATTCTATCTATGTGTCTACCTATCTGTCTATTTGTGTGTCCATCATTCTATCAATCAATCTATCTATTTTTCTATCTATCTATCTATCTATCTATTTGTGTATCAGTCTAAGCTATATATCTATTTATATTTCAATCTATCTATATATCTATTTGTCTATATATCTATTTGTCTATATATCTATCTATCTAATTGTGTATCAGTCTAATTATATATCTATTTATATTTCAATCTATCTATATATCTATTTGTCTATATATCTATCTATCTAATTTTTTATATTATTTGTTTATTTTACTATTTGTCAATCTAACTATCTATTTATCTATCTATTTGTATGTCTGTCAATTAATGTTTTTGTATTTCTATATGTCTATCTATCTATATGTCAATTTGTCTATCTGTCTAACTATATATCTGTATATCTATATATGTAGTAATCAATCTATCAACCTATTTCTGTATATATATCTCTGTCTATCTAAAAATATGGGTAATTGTTTATCGGTCTATCTTTCTATCTATTTATTATTCTATATGTCTTTTTAACTATTTATCTATTTGTCTATCTATCTATATATTTATCAGTATATCTATTTATCTTTCCATGTGTATATCTATCATTTTGTCAAATATTATATAAAACTATATATCTCTCGATATTTTAATCTATATATCTATGTATCTATCTATCTTTATGTCTTTCTATCTATATTTCTATATGTCTATATGTCTATATGTGTATCTGTATATTTATCTATTTGTGAATTTATCAATATGATAATCTTTCTACCTATCTAACTTTATAATTATCTATCTATCTATCTATATAACTATCTAATTATGTTTCTATCTATCAATCTATTTGTCTATCTATCTGTCTATATATCTATCAATCGATCTATTTATCTATCTATCTGTCTATCTATCTTTCTATCTATATGTCTATGTATATATATATATATATATATATATATATATATATATCAATTAATCTGTTTGTCTATCTATTTTTATGTCTATATGTCTATCTATCTATATATCTATTTGCCTATCTATCTATCAATCTATCTATCTCTCTACCAATTTGCATATCTACCTATCTATTTATCTATATATCTATCTATCTATCTAAATGCATATCTATCTATATGTCCATTAGGCTATCTGTCAACCTATTAATCTTTCTTTCTATCTATTAGTCTATATCTATCTATCGTTTGAACTATTGGTCTATCTATCTATCTGGCTTATTATCTTTCTATCTATCTATCTATCTATATGCCATATGTCTATATCTCTATTTGACTATCAATTTATCTATCTATCTATCTATCTGTGGATCTATCTACTCTCTATTTGTCTATCTTTCTAAATATCTAAATGTCTATCTAACTATATTTGTAACTATCTAACTTTCTATCTTTCTATCTATCTATTTATCTGTCTAACTATCAAATAGTCTTTCTATTTACTAGACTATTAGTCAATGTGTCTATCTTCCTATTTAAATATCTATTATTTATCTATCGATCTATATATCTGTCTATATATATATATATATATTTGTCTATCTATATATCTTCTATTTATCTATCTATTTATGTATCTTTCTATCTATATGCACATCTTTCCATCTATCTATCTATCTATCTATCTGTATATCTATATATCTTTCAATCTGATTATATTTTTATTTGTAAATATGTCAATATGTCTATCCATCTATCTATTTATATATCTATCTATTTACCTATTTGTCTATCGATTTATCTGATCTATCTACAAAATTGACTAAATGTCAATATGTCTATCAATATATCTATCTATTTGTCTATATGTCTACCTATCTATCTATTTTCTATCTCTCTATCTCTCTATTTAACTATTTCTCTATCTGTCTATTTTTTTATTCAATCTATCTATGTATCTGTTTATATATCTATCTTTAAATCTCTCTATCCTCTTATCTATTTATCTAGTTATCTTTTATATATCTATATGTCTATATGTATATCTATCTATCTACCTATCTATATATCTATCTATATGACTATATATCTATATGGCACTGCATCTATTATTGCTTCATATGCCAAATGGACCGGTAAATGCTCTATTGAGTCAAAAAAACCCAGGTGAGAATATCCGTTCAAGCTTACAAATAATAAGTGGAATGTTATTCTCCAGCCTCACCATGTCGCCTATTTTGATTTTGGTTGCAGATAGCTATTTGAAAAATAAACTATGTTCTGTAAGGACCTTCCAAATACTCAGGAGAAGTAATTCATGGAATGCAATTAGTATTAATATCTACATAAATATATGACAGTCATAATTTTTCATTTCAAATAACTTAAGATTCTTCATATCAACACATCTACCCATATTTAACACATATCCAACAGGGAATTTTAAATTTTTAACCCATTCACATAATATCTATATTGCCTTATTATCAAGTGTGTTGAAAGCTTTAGAATCTTTTCTTGTTGCCTCATTCAGTTTCAATTTAGGATGCCGATAGTAATCATTCAGCTCATGTCATGAATTTAAAGTGTTTTTTGTTTTTCCATCTATATTAAGGATAGTGTTGAAAACATGGTGAAATATTTTTTTTTCAATATGCATTACATCTAAGTTATAATGAATTAAATTATACTTCCAATAGGGCAAGTCCCAAAATATACTACGTTTCCTCTAGGAAAATATTTTGTCTATTGGTCCATTACTTCCAGTAGCATCCTTTTCAGTTACATTCTTCAAGCCCAAACTCTGAATCTCTATCATAATATCATCTCCTGAACGAACTACTGGTGCAACCATCATCACAGTTTTATGTTTTCAAAATGCAATTTTATTTCTTCAAAATGGATGATTCGTAAGTAGAAACATTTTGATGGTTATCAAACCATGACTGTTTACCACTAAAATTGAGGGTAAATGCATCAGAATTTATCATGCAATATGGGCATGTGAATCATCCTACAGTACTCTAGCCAGACAACATTGAATAAGAAGGAAAGTCACTTACCGTCCACATAATGGCCTTCAGCATAATAAATTTTTTTTTTTGAGATTTCATATTTATTCATGCCAACATCCCACACATGATTTAATTATGCAATAAGAGGCTATAAAAAAACATCCAGCATATCTTTCAGATTTTTTGGTCCTAGAAGCAAGATTGACAAAAACTGTATGTATTCATAGTTACAAATATAGTTATATTTATTTATATAGTGTTACATAGTAATACATATATTTATATATAGTTATACACATGTAGTTAAACATAATGTTGTATGTTATTATACATATAATTATAAATATAATTAATTATGGTTATACATATAGTTACACATATAGTTACACATATAGTTATACTTATATTTATACATGTAGGTATATATATATTTTTATATAATTTTATATATGTATACATATAGTTATCTTTAGGTATATATATGGTAAAATACATTTTTAAATATAGTAAATGTTGTCTTGTATATGGTAAAATACGTATTTTTATATAATTTTATATATGGTAAAATACATTTTATATATGTTATTATATAAAAATGTATATTAAATATATGTTATTAATTATATTTTTTAATTATAGTTATGTATAATATTTTATAGTTATACATATAGTCAAACACAATTATTTATAGTTATATGTTCTTATACCTTTGGGATCCAATGGCAAAACAGAAAAAAAAACAAGTTTGACTTACAATAGATCAGAAAAAAGTAAATGTGATCTTGTATTTAAGGCATGTAATATATAAATATAAATACAATTTGAATCCCCCTAGAAACAGATTATGTCATCCACATAACAGAACAAAACTCAAGAAAAATATGTAAAGATTTAGTCCAGATCTAGATGTGTCAACAAAGTTTATCTCAACCTGCTAAAATTGTTTATGACTTGCTGGCAATGTAATTGGAAAGCCAATCAAGACCCTCATAGAGGCCCTCACCAGAGGTAGCACAGGTGCTCTGAATGTGCCAATGACATTGGCGAAGAGAGTGAAGTCCTAGCTTGTCAGTAATTTCAGCTGCATTAATCGTATTGGGATGATCTTGCTTATTGGTGAAACGAGCACAACTGCATCTCAAAGCTTTTTCTCTTTTGGCATCCTATGCAACTCATCTCTGGCTTCAACAACTCGATCTCTGTCATTGCTGTCCACCACAATAGTACGAATTGTGGTGACAATTTCACCAAGTTTCAACTTATACAGAATGGTTTTCTTACCGCCAGCATCAAGACCTAGCATCAAAATCCTCATCTCCTTGTTGGCAAACAACCTGCTGAACAGCTTTGTGAACGTAAACCCCATTTCTTCCACTAAATCTCAATCCCTTTTTCATATGCCAGTAGAGAGATCTAATGAGAAAAAGAAACAAAATCAATATACCTCAAGAGATAGTCACTAGAAAGGGAGGTCAATTTCTATATGTTTTTATACCTATAGTATATATAATTAAAAAAAGTTATATATAGTTAAACATATAATTATATATAGATATATTCAAATAAGTAGTTATAGGTAGTTATATATAAATATATACAATGTTATAAATAAATATATAGATTTAATTAAATGAATACATATAAGTATACATAGATAGAAATATAGTTATATTTAATTATATAGAGTTTTACATAGTTATACAAATATTTATATATACTTATACACATATAGTTATAAATATGCATGTAGTTAAAGATATAGTTATATATAATTATACATATAGTAAAATACAAATATATATAGTTATATATTATTATACATATAATATATTTTGTTAAAAATATAGTTATATAGAATTACTCATGCAATTATAAATTATTATATAGTTAAAAAAATAGTTATATATAGTTATTAATATAGTTATAAAAATAGTTTACCTATTACAAATATTGTTAATTATAATTATGAAGAGTTTTATATTGTTATACAAATATTTATAAATAGTTATCATATATTATGATAACAACACACTCTCAATTGCCCAATTAAATTACACCACTATAGAGAAAGAACTTGTATAGACAATTTTTTCTTTTGGTAAGTTAATATCATATTTAGTGGGAACTAAAGTCATAGTCTATAATAATTATTCTATAATCAAATATCTCATAGAAAAGAAAGATGTCAGGCCTAGATTTATTTGATGGATTTTACTATTACAATAGTTTAACTAGAGATATTAGATAAGAAATGTACATATAATAAAAATTGAAAATAGCTTATCATGACTAGAAAAGAAGATAGTAGAGTATTTGAAGAAGATATTAGATCGATTTTTTTAGTTGAACTAATTATATCATTGAATGGAAATGTAATTCCATGGTATGTAGTATTGAATGAACCTTATCATTTCATGTAGTTCTCTGATCAAATTTTGAGGTAAAGTGTTATAGATGAAAGATTAGTAGTATCTTGCAATAATGTGACTTTTTCCTCCTTCCCTTACGAATTTGTGGAACATGTTAATATTTATGTGCTCAATTAATTTTTTTCTCAAAATTAATGTTGATATTTACATATAGATGCATTAATATAAATGTTCATTTACATTGCCCTACACACACACACACACACACACACACACACACACTTATACATGATATACAATACTATACATTATATATCAGCATACACATTTTTGTACTTTTTATATATATTCACACATGTATCTACATTTTCAAAGAAGTGTGCATACACTTGTATGCATGCATATACTATTGTACACCTACAAAAACACACATATATACTTATATACGTAATGTATTTTTAAAGTTACACATGAAACTATTTTATATATATGTGTGTGTGTGTGTGTGTGTAAATATATTTAAAATAAAATATTATTTTAAATATTTGTTTATATGTGTGTGTGTATTTTTAAAGGTACACATATATACTTATAAATATATATTGTACACAAATTATAAAATATGGAATATTCTTTATATTTAAAAGAAATATTTCTTTGTGTGTGTGTGCATGTGTGCATGTGTGTGTGTGCGCATGCGTGTGTGTGCGTGCGTGCGTGAAGCATATTAATGCGTAAAATGAAATAATGAATTAAATATATGAGCTTCTATTTTATTCAAATAGTTATTTTTTTAATATTTATATTAAAATAACTATCATTATACTCATATAAATAAATTAAGTTGGCATATTTGTAAATTATTTTGTTTTTATAATAATGTTAAAAAAGAAAATATCATTCATAAATAGATAATATTGTTTTTATTTTTCTATATAATTTTTTTTATGAAAATATTAATGTCTATGATAAATTTCTACCTATTATTTATTATTATTAATAAACTTTTAGAAACTTTAAAATTCTAACAAATATAATGTAGTGCATATAAACTTTAATGTTTTGTAAGAAAACAATTATTTCTTTAATTATGCTCAAACAAAACAGATTACCATATAAATACACTAGTAAATTTTCCTACAAGTAATTATTTTTTTATTATATTCAAAATATATAAATGACGATATAAATAAATGAATTTGTTTTTTTAAATAATTATTTTTAATTTTCTTTTTCAAATTGAATACATTACAATGTTTTTTTTTTGTAATTAATTGATACATTTCAAAAATTGTTTATTTATAATAAATATAACATATTATATATTATGAGGTGCAAATTTTTATTTGTAAATAAATGTTATTTTTAAAGTTTTATCTTTGTAAATTGAAACTAATTCACATATATATTTTAGAAATTTTTTATAATATTTATTACACAAACATATTGTTATTTGTTTTAAAATTTACAACATGAATTTTAACAAATGAACATTTTATTAGAAATCAATTTTAGTTAAATGATACTAAGTGAAACAAAAATACAAACCCTAAACATATTAAATCATAATGATTTATACAAACATATAAAAATACAATAAAAATACATTTAAGGTTGAAAAAATTAACTTTTAGTTCCTAAAATATATGGGAAAAAATGATGAAGATTTATACAATATCCAAATAAAACATGTATGAATGAGATGAATGATATGAATGGATATTAAGTTTCAGAAGCATATAGTTATGCATGTTGTAGATATAGTTATATATAGTTTTTCATGTAATTATATATATTTAGACATATGGCTATGTATAGATATTGATGTAGATATATACATATATATATATATAGTAATATGTTGATATACATATTGTTAAATACATTTATATATAGTTATATATATATATATATATATATAAGTATATTAAATATATGTTGTTATATTTATATATAGTTATGTTTATGAATACTATTTTTATAGTAATAGATATAGTAAAATACACTTATATATTAATGTTTTATTACTCTTGGGATCATCATATTTACATAATTTATTTTTTAAATATTAAATATGTTGTTATATGCACACAACTCACCACAAACACCAACACCCAATTTGTGATTAACTAAGAAAAACACAAGAGTGTCGACTGGAAAAAATGGAAATAAAGTTGGTAGATCTACTGTGCACCAACATCCACATAATGAGAACACATTATATCACAAATGCATGAAAAATGTATAGGAATAAGTTTATATAAGCAATTCAAGCATACCATGGTGATTAATTAAAAAGAATTTCGGAATAAAAAATAACATAATCAAAACTCACACTCTTGCATTAAGATAATCGATGAAGAATTAGTATTGAAAATGTACCTCAAATCAATAAGAAATTATCGCTTACTCTTTGATTAGGTTTTAATGCATCGATATCGAGAGATAGAGGCAGACTATAGAGGACTTAGGTGATTGTTAGAGGTATCTCTCGAGTCTCGACAACAAGTGATTATAGATATTACCAAAATATTTAAATTTTTTATTATAAAAATATTAAATAAACAATATATAGATATAAAATAAAAAAAGACTCATTTATTTTATTTACTATCTAAATTTCTTCAACAAAATTAATGTGAATGTAGCAAGGTACACAATAAAAACAAACACCTAACATTTTTTTATTTTTAAATTAATTAAACAATAAATATATAAACAATTTAAAAAAATATATGTTTAGCCTTATAATAAAAATATATATATCAAATAGCTACAAAATTTACAAACATTATATAATAAGACATACTTGAAAAGATGATTTGTGTTCTGGCCACTCTCCTAAGAGTTATAAAAATACTCTTAATGTTAAAAAATATATAAATATATATATTTTATGGTTATAAATTTTTAGGAATTCATTTTAATTTTTATGAAGATAATATGAAATAATTTTAAAGGCATGAAATTTCATATTATTTGATATAATTAATAATTTTTAAAATTCAAAAAATTACTTAAAGTGAGAAGATAATTTAAAAATGTTATATTTTTTATTTTAATAAAGACTGAATGTTAAAAGCTATTACTAAAAATATTACTCAATTATTTAATTCTTATAAATTTTAGTTGTGGGAAACATCTATGTATTTATTTTTAAATATTAATTTATTTTCTTCTAAAAATAATGAAACAATTTAAATTTTTATTATATTTCAATATTTTCAAATTTTGTATTAATTATTTTTTTAAAAGTTTCTTATAATCATTAAATTTTTTTATACTTATAATAATATTAATATTTACTAGTTTATTCATTAATTCAATTTTTTTGAAAATATTTTTTATTTAATAATTCAATTAATTATTTTACATTTATATTAGTAGAAATTTTAATGTATATTAATTTAATTTTTAAAATATTTTAAAAAATTATTATACTTATAGAATTAATTATTTAATATTACTTTAATACAAAATTTTATATTTTCTTTATTAAAAATTTTAGAAAAATTTTTTGTTTAATTTTTAAAAAAAATTTATACATCATAAAAATAGTTATTTTAGTCATTATTAATATAATTTTTTTTAGTATTTTTATATTTTTTAAATTATTTATTTATACTATGCTTTTTTTATAATTTTACGAGGAGATAGACCGATAGGCAGATAGACATATTTTATAATTTTATGATGTATTTTTTAAATTTATACATCATAAAATTTAAGATAGCCGTATAGACAATTTGAGAGATAGATTGATAGACAGATAGACCGATAGACATATAGATAGATAGATAGATAGATATATATATATATATATATATATATATATATATATATATAGTTAGATTATAAATAGAAAGTTTTATTGACATATAGATAGATACATAGAAAAATTGATAGTTAGATAAAAAATAATACAGACAGATATAAACATATACATATATAGATAGATAGACATATATATAGATTTTTAGAATAATAGATAAAGAGATAAACAGACAGATAGATAGACCTACATATAGACAATTAGATAGATAGACAGATAGGTAGAGAAGTAGATATGAAGATAGACAGATAAGTATATAGGTCAATTTATAGTTAGATAGATAAATAGATAGACAGATATATAGAAAGATAAATCAATAGTTAGATAGAAAAATAAAAAGATAGAAAGTTAGATAGATTAATAGATAGACAGATAGATCGACAAACAAATATATAGATAGATAGATAGATAGACAGATAGATAGATAGATACAAAGATCGACATATATATAGTTATATAGATAGAAAAATAAATAGAATAAAATACATATAGACTATTAGATATATAGATAGATAGACAGATATATAGATAGATATATACATAGATGGACTGATAGATAGATAATAAAATAGTGAGATGAATAAATAGTCAGATAGTTACATAGATAGATATATAGATAGACAGATACAGAGATATACAAATACGCAAATAGACAAATAGACAGATAGACAGATAGACAGATAGGCAAATAGACAGATTGACAGAGAGATATATAGTTAGAGAGATATATAGACAAATAGACATATATAAATATAAATAGATAGTCAAATATATAGATTGACAAGTAGATAGATAGAAGGATAGATAGATAGACAGACAAATAGTTAGATAGACAGATAGACTGATAGATAAATACATAGACCGATAGACAAATAGATAGATATATGAATATAAAGATATACAGATAGGCAGATGGATAGTGAGATGGATTAATAGATATATAGATAGAAAGATATACATGTATACAGATAGACATATAGACAAAAGATAGACAGACAGATTGATAGATAGGCAGATTGATAAAATGACATATAGACATATAGACTTATAAACTTATAGATAGATATCAAAATAGATAGATTGAAAGATAGACAAATAGGAAGACAGACAGACAGATAGATAGATAAATAGATAGACATATAGATAGATAGACAGACAGATAGACAAATAGACAGAAAGACAGATAAATATATATATATATATATATATATCAATAGATAGATAGATAGACTGATAGATATATATATACATTGATAGACATATAGACAAATATACAAATATACAAATAGACATAAGACAATTAGACAGATAACTATATTGATACATAGACAAATAGATAGATAGACTGATGGATAGATAAATAGTTTGATAGAATGATTGAATGATTGATTGATATATAGATAGATACATAGATAGAGAAATACACATAAAGAGATATATAGTTAGATAGACAGATAGACAAATAGATAGACATATAAATAGATAGATAGATATATAGACATATTGATAGATTGACATATAAATAGATAGATAGATAGACAAATATATGGATGGATAAATAAATAGAAAGACAAATTGATAGATAGATAGATAGACAGATAGACAGATAGACTAATAAATAGATTGATAGATACACAAATTGACAAATTGACTATTAGACAGATAGACAGATAGATAGAGATACAGATAGACTAATAGATCAATAGATACATACATAGATACATACATAGATAGATAGATAGGCATGTAGATAGATACATATGTAGAAGAAAGATAGATAGTTAGATAGATCAATCGATATATTGACACATAGACAGATAGACACACAGACATACATACATACAGATAGACAGACATATAGATAGATAGATATAGATATAGACAGATAGACAATAGATATAGATATAGATAGATAGACAGATAGACATAAAGTTAGATAGATATATAGACAGACAGACATATATATAGATAGATAGATATATAGATAAATAGATAGATAGATAGATAGATAAAATGCCAGATAGACAATAAGACAGAAGATAGATAGACAAATAGATTGATAAATAAATCAACAAATAGATAGATCAATAGATAGATAGATAGATAAATGGACAAATAAACTAATAGATAAATATTTTGATAGAAAATAGACTTAGAAAGAAAGAAAGATAGATGATAGACCGATAGAAAAATAGATAGAGAGAGAGAGAGAACGATAGACATATAGACAAATAAGATTTATACAGATAGACAAAAATACATATGGAAAAAAAAGATAAATAGACAGATTTATAGATAGACACATAGATAGATAGATAGATAGATAGATAGACAGATAGATAAAAAGATTGATAATATGATAATTAAATAGATAGATATATAGATAAACATATATACTAATAGATAGATATACATATAGAAGTATAGATAGATAGACATATAGACATATAGATAGATTGACATATAGACAAATAAACAAATATATAGATAAACAGATAAAAAATAGAGAGATAGACAGATAGCCAAATAAACAGATTGACAGATAGATTAACAGATAGACAAATATATATATATATATATATATAGATATACTGATCGATCGATAGATAGATAGAAAGATAGATGGATAGATAGACAGATAGACACATAGATAATTAGATAGATTGATAGATATACAGAAAGATAGATAGTCAGGTAGATAGACAAAAGTTAGGCACATAGATAGAAAGATAGATTGTCAGGTAGATAGATTGAAAGATAGCCACATAGATAGATAAATTAGTTAGATAGATATATAGATAGATAGATTAGTTAGACATATAAATATATATACACATAAAAAAGATAGATAAATAAATTGATAGCTAGATAGATAGACATATAGACAGATACATAGTTAGATAAATAGATAGACATATAGAAATATTTATAGATAGATAGATAAACAGATAGATAGATAGACATATAGAAAGATAGGTTAATAGGTAGATAGACAGATAGAAAGATAGATAGAGAGATATACTGATAGACAGATATACAAATAGAAAGATAGATAGATAGTCAAATATACAGATTAACAGATAAACATATAGACATTTTAACAAATAGTCAAATAGTTAGATTGATATTTAGCCATAAAGGCATATATGAAGATAGATAGATATATAGAATGATAGATAGATAAATAGATAGATATATTGATAGATTGATTAATTTATTGATTGAATGGTTGATTCATAGATAAATAAATAGATATATAGAAAGATAGATATATAGATAGATAGTTAGATATATAGACATATATTAGATAGTCTGATAGATAGAGAGATATACAGATAGATTGATTGATTGATTGATAGGGAGATAGATAGATAGATAGATAAATAACTAGATTCATAGATTGGTAGATTAACAGATAGACAGAAAGATACACTTATAGACAGATAGGCAGATAGACAGATAGACATATACACTAATAGACAAATAAGCAGATAGAGAGATTGACAGAAAGACAGACAGACAGATAGATAGATATATAGACAGATAGATAGACAGATAGACAGATAGACAGATAGACAGATAGACAGATAGACAGATAGACAGATAGACAAATAGACATAAGACATATATACAGATAGACAGGTGGACAGAAAGACAAATAAAATGACATACAGATAAATAGATAGATTGATTCATTAATTGATAAATAGATAGATAGACTAATAGATAGATAGTTAGATATATAGATAAAGAGAGATAAATATAGATATATAGATAGACATATAAGCAAATAGATTGATATCAGATGGACATATAGACAGATAAACAGAAAGGCAGATAGACAGATAAATAGATAGACAGACAGACAGACAGATAGATAGACAAAAAGCCAGATAGACATATAGATAGATAGATAGATAGATAGGTAGATAGATAGATAGATAGACCAAAGGACATATAGATAGATTGACAGAAAGATTGATATTATATTGAAAGATATTATATAGATTTATAGTCATTTATATAGAGAAAGATAGAGATATAGAAAGATAGATTGATAAATAGATAGACATATAGATAGATAGATAGATAAATTGATAGACATATAGAAAAATAGATAGATTAACAAATAGTTATATAGATAGATTAACAAATAATTATATAGATAGATAGATAGATATATTGATTAATTGATTGATAGAAAGATAGACAAATTGAAAGATATACAGATAGACCAAAGATAGATCTATAGATAAATTGATAGATAAATAGATAGATAAATATATAAATAGATATATAGACAAATATATAGAAAGATAGATAGACATATACACCGATAGATAGATAGATAGGCAAATGAATACATAAACAGATAAATAGACAGACATATATACAGATAGGAAAAATGGTTTGATAGACATATATAAAGATAGATAGATTAATAGATAGACAGATAGATATATAAACAGATAGATAGATATATAGACAGATAAATAATAAATATGTAGATAGATATATAGATAGATAAAAAAATAAAGAGATAGACAGATAAATAGATAAAAATATAGGCAGATAGACAAATAGAAAGATAGATAGATTGACAAATATATATATATATATATATACTGATAGAAAGATAGACTAATTTAATTATAGATAGATATAAAGATAGACAGATAGATAGATAGATAATAAATAGATAGACATATAGATAGATTGACATATAGACATATAGATATTTAGACAGATAGACAATAGACATATTGAATTATAGACTTATAGCCTTATAGATAGATATGAAGATAGAAAGATAGACAGATATATATATATATATATATATATATATATATATATATAGGGAGATATAAATTTAGATAGATTAATTGATAGATAGACATATAGACAAATAGCTAGGAAGACAATAGACAAATAGACAGATAGAAAGATAGACATATAAACAAACAGACAGATAAATAGATATATCGATAGATAAACAGATATACAAAAGATATATACACAGACAGACAGATATACAAATAGATAGATAGACATTTAGAGAGATAGATAAATAGATAGAAATAAAAATGGACATTGAGAGATAGGTGATATACAAATGGACAGATAGATATAAATACATATATACATATAGATAGATAGATAGATAGATAAAAATAGATAAACACAATATAGAAAGATTGTTAAATAGATAGATAGACAGATATATAGATAGACAGATAGAAAGATAGACTACTAGATATATAGATATACTGATATATAGATATATAGATATATAGATTGAGAAATAGATAGATAGACATATAGACTAATAGAGAGATAGATAGATAGTTAGACAGATATACAAATAGAAAGAAAGATTTATAGATAGATAGATGGAAAGATTGAGAGATAGACAATTATATAGATGGTAAGAAAGTAAGATAGACAAAAAGATCGATAGATATATAGATAGATAGACAAATAGACATATATACACATCGATAGATAGACAGATAGACTGATAGATAGACAGACACACAGACAGATAGATCGATAGATAGATACATAGATAGATAGATTAACAGATAAATAGATAGATAGACAGATAGACAAATAAATAACTAGATAGATAGATATATAAATACATAGATAGATAGACAGATAGAATGATAGATAGATAGGTAGAATATAATAGATAGACAAATAGATATATAGATAGATAGACAGATAGAAAATATACAGATATATAGATAGACATATAGATAGTTTAAATAGATAGATAAATAAACATATACACAGATATACAGATAGATAGATAGACAAATAGACAGATAGACAGACAGACAGATAGATAGAGCAATAGATAGATATATAGAAGACTAATAAACAAATAGATAGATAGATAGGCAGACATACAGATAGATAGATAGACATATAGATAGACATATAGATAGATATATTGATTGATTGACTGATAAACATAAGATAGATGAAAGATTGTATGATTGGTAGGTAGAAAAATAGACATATATACAGACAGACAGACAGACAGATAGATAAATAGTATCACAACCCACATTTATAGGCTGTGACTGACGCTAGAAAGAATTGTAGGCTTAAGGCCACCAAAACCCATAGGAAGCCTTAGTCCCATAATTTTTATTATAAATTCGGCATGACCTATTCATTTCTATAATACATGATAAATGCTATTTACCTTCTTGGTCTCTACTAACAAAAATGGCCTCAACGGTCTCTTAAATAATATCAAATAAGGTTTCATCAAAAGCAAAATTTATCACTATATTATTCAAAGTTTTTCATTTAACCAAATAATTAACCCTATAACCAGTTAATTTACCATGGGGCCTTCTAGAAAGTTAGACTCTTATTCACTAATAATCAAAATAATAATCCATTACATTTTTCAAATAAAATCCAAGTGGTATAAAAATGCATGGATTCTCCTTTCTCTCTCTACCCCGAAAACAGAGAAAATCAACAGGAGTGAGATAACTCCTTGAGTAAAATTATATCACCATACTTGTTAGGCTAGTTACTAAAGGCTAGTTCAGAAGGATGGTTATGCTCAATCATCAATCACCGTACATATGTTATGCTCCAAATAGTGGCAATATGAACAATAATATCAAATGATATTTAGAGTTTTGAAACACAAAAATATAGTTTACCATTCAGGAATCCATACATTCCTTTTTACCTTTATACTGAAACCCCTACATTCCAACCAAAAATCCATAGAATAGGCCAAATTCTATGCCTAGAGTTTTACGACCTCTCTAGGAAGGCACTAGCTTTTTTAGCACAAATGGGTACCATGTTCACATAGCCTGATGACCTCCCCATCAGTTATGCTTTTCTATGATTAATACCTTCAAATGGTATTATAGCTGACCATACTAAGCATGAGACAAAATGGCAATATCATAGAATATAGCTTACCGTACACAACATACAAAAAGAGATAACACCAAATACAATAAAAGTTAGCTGACCATGCTCAGCATGAATATTCATCAGGATACGTGATTTGTGGCATATGACAAATTCAATTCAATGAATACTCAAGAATAAGGGTTTTAATCATAGTCAATTACTACGATCAACTCAAAGAATGAAAAACTGCTTTACATTTCGAAGGTGCAAGTACTGGTGATATGGATTTACTCACCTCTTTATTAGTCCAAGCTCAACTAGGCTATTGATCACTAGTAGAAAAATTTCATTAACATCCATATCATTCAATTGATATCAAATTTACCCTAGGATACATCCATTAGGTCCTTCTATGATTCTATCCAAGTCGACCTTCAAATAGAAATTCACATTCAATCGATTCTACCCTTAATTCAACTAATTACCACCCTCAATTTCATTCTAAATAAAATTTTTCCAAATTTTAAACATAATAGACGTAATTTATACCTCTTAGGATACATTATATACATTCAAAATATAATAACAACCTAGCATACACATTAGAAAAATTAATTAATTCCAAATAGCCCTAATTGACCATCCAAACAACAATCATTCATCATTCAGCTACTTTCCTCCAATAAAGACCATGTAAAACCAAAATTAAAAACTCACAGAACTTTTATATACCTTCGGAAGTCTTCCACCATGAAAAATCATAGGTTGTTTGAAAGGGAATTGGCTGCTACAATATTTTCTTCATTTCCTAGCAGTTCGGCACTGAATGTAGAACCTAGAGTTCTTCAATTTTTTTATTTTGTTTTCTGCTCGATTTTCTGAGGCCCAATATTTTTAAAAAATTAAATCAATATTCCACTTAAGTCCCTTAGCTTTTTCGTAAATTTTTAAAAAAGGCCCTGGGAATTATTTAAAATGTCTCTTGGGTCTTGGTCAACAAAATCTGTAGACTTTTCCTACTTAATTGAAAGTTCACGTATTTCTTATTATTTTTTTATTGATGTATTTTCATTATTTTTTTTCTATAACATATATTTGGACATTACATTGCTTCAGAAAAAAATTCTAGAATTTATTTCATTCATTGTGTATTTTTAAAAATTCTATTTCGGTCAACTACTCCAAATTTGACCTTATCGGGTATATTTTTCACAAAATTCCCTTTTATTGGAAATAATTTATAAAAATTATTATAAATTCATGATGGACCTTAAACACCTAGAATTAAATTCCATGAAAAAATATCATTTAAAAAAATGTTTGGTGTGTTACAAGATAAACAGATAGACATATAAACAGATACACAGAAAGATAGTTAGATATATAGACAAATAGACTCAATATAGATAGATAGACAGATATATATATATATATAATATATGGATAGACAAATATATAGATAGGTAGATAGATAGACAGATAAATTGACAGATAGATATATATAGAAAGATAGATATACAAATATATAGATAGATAGATATATAAATAGATAGACAGATAGATAGATAGATAGATAGACAGATAGATAGATAGATAGATAGACAGATAGAGAGTGACAATAGAAAGATGATTGATTGATTGACAAATAGAAAGATAGATAGATAGACGGATAGATATATAGATAGATAGATAGACATACAATTATAGATAGACATACAATTAGATAGATAAATAGATAGATAGATTGGCAGATATACAAAAGATAGATAGACATACGTAGATAGACAAATAGTCAAATAATAGATAGACAGATAGACAAAATAGATAAACAGATTGAAAGACATATAGACAAATAGACAAATAGATAGATAGATAGCTGATAATAAATATACAGATAGTTAGATAGGCAGATAGATAGATAGACTGATATATAGATAGATAGATAGAAAAATAGATAAATAATAGATATATAGATAGACAAATAGATAAAATTATAGATAGATAGATATATAGAAAGAAATAGATAGATAGATATATGGAAAGTTAGATATATAGATAGATAGACAGATAGATAGAGATACAAATAGAGAGATAGATAGACAGATAAATAGATTGAAAAATATAGACAGACTGATAGATAGATAGACAGATAGAAAGATAGACATATAGATAGGTAGAATGACAGACCGATAGATCGATACAGATAGACAGATAGACATATAGATTGATAAATAGATAGATAGATTGACATTAGATAGATAGATAGCTAGATTGACATATATACATAGAGTCTGATAGACAGACAAGCATATAGGCAGTTAGATCAAAGATAGATAGAAAAATAGATAGAAAGACAAATAGACAGATAATAAGATAACAGATAGCCAGATAGGCAGATATAAAGATAGATAGATACATAGATAGGTAGGTAAATAATTGACACACACACACACACACATATATATACACATAGATAAATAGATATACAGATATAAGATAGATATATAGAGATATATAGATGATAGGTAGATAGATAATAGATAGATAGATAGATAGACAAATAGAAGATAGCTATATAGATATAGAGACAAATAGACATATAGACAGATAAACAGATAGATAGATTGAGAAATAGACTGATAGACGGACAGATAGATAGTAATATAAATAGATAGACAGACCTATGGATACATAGATAAGATATAGAAAACAAATAGAAAGATTAGACACAAATAGAATAAGAGACAAACACACACACATAGAAATAGATATATAGACAGACAGACAAACAGACAGATAGCAAATAGAAATCATACAAATAAAATGATAGATGATATATTGAAAAAATTGCCAGATAAACTAAAAACAAATAGATAGATACAAATATCAGATAAAAAGATAAAAGATAGACAGATAGATAGATATATAGATAGATAGATATATTGATAAATAGATATATATTAGACATATATAGATATACATATAGACACAAAAAGTTAGACAGATATACAGATTGACAGATGATAGAAGTAGATCGAAGAATGATAGATTGACAAATAGTAAGATAGACAAATAGATAGTAGATAGATGATATATATATCTATATATATATATATATATAATATTAATATAAACTATAGATAGATAGATAGACATAAAGACAAAAATATAGATAGATAGCTAGAGATGACATATATACTGATAGACATATAGACCGGAGATATATAGGCAAAAAGATAATAGATACATAGACATAGATAGAGAAAAGATATATAAATAGACATATGGATTGATAACAAATAGACAGAAAGATATATTTATATATCCAAATGACTATAGATAATAGGCAAATAGACAAATAGAACCTAATCATATAGAGTGATAGACAGAACGATAGAGGTCATATAGACATATA
>JAREIK010013557.1:0-13349 GCA_029783825.1 Sapria himalayana
ACAACATAGGGGGCTGCTCTTCGGTGCATCGAAGAATATGACTGGTGATTCTTCACTCTTTCTTCTCTATTTTCTTGGAAGAGCTCCGTGATCTACGACCACCCTTATTGTTTAAACTGCAAACTCCGAACAATTCCCTCTAGCTAGTCTTGGTACTCTCTATCGTTATCATCGAATATGTTCTGCCTTTTGCATCTTCTCTTCCTTAGCTCTATCGCGCTAAGCGATTCATCATTCCTGACTCTAGCAAGTAAGCGATTATATTCCTTAGCCCCAGTTGTTAAGCGGCAGAGCAGGGCGCGCTAAGCGTTATATTCCTTTTACTTGCAGGTGCGAAAAGGGGTGGCCAACCCCAGGTTTCTAACATCAACGTAACCTCTATGGTAGGCCTCCCGGAATAAGGAATTAACTTAACTATATGGCGAAGGGCTTTAGCCGGTCTGCAAGCTCCAATTCAAGTCGCTCCCATTTGTGCATGTCTCCAAGGCCGATCTCCTTGGATCTCTTTCATCTGAATAAGGTATGGCGCGGCTCCTCCCCTGTGCCCTCCATTCCGAATGAATGGTATGCGGGTCTTCCTCAAAGCAATACCCTATTCATCTGGCCTCAAGCGTGCTTCCGTTTCGTGGTCTTCCAGCTCAAAAAGGTGGTGGTTTTCTTTTCCTGGATCCCTAAAAAGGCGGGTGTTGGGCTTTTCCTGCGCTCCTCGCGGCAGTCATGGTCTAAGGGCCGTCCTCATCAATACCCGAGCGCTAAAGCCCTTTCGGAACCGTGTCTGCGTACCATAATCACACAGAGTGTCTTTATTTCCGGAATGAATGGCTAGCCGAGCTTTAACTCCTAGCTTCTGCCTTCAAAGCCGGGCCAGATCGTATAGGGATCCCACTCCCTCTTTCTCTGATAGAGATGCTGGCCTGCCGATTGGTGAACCAAGTGCTTATGCCAACAATTCCTCCGTTTCGTTTCGCCCCCGCCTCCTTACCAGATTTGCTCTCATTGCTCCCTTTGCTGACACCAGGACATCTCCATCAAAGAAAACTATCCCCCTCTCAAGCATATCACATGCCCGGTCCGTTCGCTTACACTCACTGCTCCGCTCATCCATTCAATCCTTTCTTTTTGACATCGCATTCCCTTATTCCCGCGAGTAAACTACCCCGCTCCTTGCTTGAATAAATGCAACAACTATTCCATTCCGTTCTATTGCCCACGCTTACTTACGCGTAGCTACTGTGACTCGGTAATCAAGGCAGGCAGGACTACTTTACCATAGTTCCAAACTAGGAGCTAAAACTCAAGGAGAGATTCTATTGAAACAGAAAAGGAATTCCCGGAATTCCTGCTGGATGCACTTGGAACGTTCAGTTCATCGCAGCTCACGGATAAGCCCAGTCAGGTTTCTTCTTAGAATAGAGGTGCTCGGTAAACGTGAGGAATCGGATATAGCTGGAATGTTGAGTTGCTTCATCAAAGGAAAGAGAGGAAGAGCTACAACTGCTATATTAAGCAGGAACGCCCGTAGCGACAAGGATTGATCCTTAATGCACTTCTTTAGTAAGGAGCTGAGAGGGTACAGATAAGGCGCGTAGCGGTAGTTACAAGTATCACTTTTCTTTTCAAGGATACGCATTGGCTGTCAAGCAAATCATGTGGTTCTGGACTTTATGCTTTGATCTATCTTTACTCTAAAAAGATGTGTGACCTAACCCACTATGTCCTTTGTTTCATACCCATGGAACATTCCTTTGGAACCTTGAATTGAAAACACCCTTTCTTCTGCCCTCGCCACTTCTTTCGCTGACTCTATCAACCTCCTATCAGAGATGGAGATGAATTAGCGGATCACAAGGCGTCACGAGCATGCCTGAATGAGTAGTGAGCCGTACCGAAGCAAGGGCTTCAAGATCACAGCAAACAAAACTGTACTTGGGTACAAATGTCCTGTTCAAAGCATGTTTATCTATACACCATGGAAAATATCACTGACTCTCAGTGTTAATTGTAGTTTCCTCCTCTTTATGAGTGGGTCAACAATTATCATTTCTTAGTGACAGAAAGCCATTATCGATGTCTTATGGGGAGATCTCCACCTCTACCCCGGTCGTCATGAGGGGTTGCTTTCCATGTAGGCTCCCAGACCATACCCTTTGGGAGATATGAGATCCATGGGATAGACTTCCGGCAGATATCACTGAAGTGAGTTTTCTGACCTCCTACACGCCATCCTTATCCTTGTGATTTACTCGAAGGTGGCCTTGCTAACAGGTTGAGCTAAGGCAATCACCCGAGACAGTCCAAACAAGGACAGAGAAAGTAGGACTAAAGAGTCAGACCTATCATCCTTCACAGATAGAACGTGACGGCCGTGGAATCCCTGATCGAGGGATACACTGACAGGGGCTTGAGACATGATGGTGACGACAAACAAATGTCTCTCTTACAACCTTCACGACTTGGCCTAGGTCCGGGGAGCAAATAAGGTTTATCGAGTAGTACAAAAACAACCAAAGTGAGAATCCTATCAATGATAGATCTATATAGGAATAGACAATCGCGTCCGAAGAAACCGAGTCACAAGGTTCCTTTTGATCCCCAACGAGGGCATTTTCGGGGACTACCATTACTCAAGATTGAACTTCCTAGCACATAATTCATAATTAAGGGAGCCATTGAAAGGTGACTGAAACACCAGAAAAGGTGGACTACCCCGAGCTAATGATAGAGGCAAGAACACTTTCCGGCCAAGTCCCATTAATTGATCATAACGATATCGTGGAAATGCTGCACGGACCCATATATATAGGAACAGAAAGAGAATCACCTTGATACTAAACCAGATCGAGCCCGGGATATTCTTTAAAATGGGAAGATCTAGGATAGGCGGCCAACCTCCTGGAGGAGAGCGATGTGCATGGACCAGGTGAGTAGGGATGCAGCTCCGTGGACCGCTCGTCGGGCCTGATAGGTGGTTCTCACACCCTTCTCAAAGGAACCGTACGTGACACTCTCGCGTCATACGGCTCCGTCCCGGAATAAGGACCTCCCCTTTCCTTTGACCAAAATGTCATCGAACCAAGCAAAAGAGTACCGATAATCACATGAAAACCATGAAAGCCAGTTGCTAAGAAAAAGGTCGAACCATAAACCGAACTCGGGAAGGGTGCTTGCAACTCATCATTCTCCTAAGCAGCCTCCTTCCCGCTCCAGCTCCCTGACCCACTCGAGACCAATAGCCATTTTTGTTTACTTCCTCTCGCTCCCAGTCCTCTTTTATCTCATCAGTCATAGAACTTTGAAACACACTATCAAGATCTCTGCAAAGAAGACAACTCCTCATCGGTGCTGGAGGATTGGTCCTTGAAAGAAAATGAACTGGCCCTAGGACTACAACTGGATGGCTGGTAAAAGGCACTGGGGATTATCTTAAGATTATAACTCACGCGAAGGCAGAAAGCCTGGAAAAATGCCTGGAAGGAAACAAGAAAGACGCTACTGGAAATATCCTTGGGAAGATAGAACTCAAACTACAATAAAGGAAACTGGCTTGCTTGCTCACATGCTATTAGCTCACCGACTTTACTCGTTTAAGATACAAAGGGACGACTTTCAAACTCACTTGCTTTTCTGTAAAGGCTATCAAACGAATTGGCCCGGAGATAAGAGAGCTCACTTTTCCTTGCCTTCCATTCCTTGAACGATGCTTTCGGATACTTCCAAGGCCAAGGGAAGGTTTATTTGATTGGCTTGCAATATTCTCTAGCCTTCCCGGGGGCGTATGAGGGAGAAAGGGATAACTTACCCCGCCGATAGTATGAAAGATTCTAAGCCTTGCGGCATCTCTCGTCGTCTTCACGGAATTTGTCATATGAAGGACCTAAAACATAGAGCCGAACTATGTTTGTTTCGGGATCGGAAAGGTCGGCCGATCAGGGTGGTCGTAGGCTCACTCACCTCTAGCTCTTCTTCTTTGCGATGACCCCGTCCTTGTTGAACATCCGTCCTCTAGCAACAAATCTATCTTCTCCTGTAGCAGCAGTGGCATTCGACTTTTGAGTACCAGGAAAGGAGGATTAGTGCGCCATCTGATCGTATACCACCCTTCGTGATGGTAGGAATCTTGCTCTTGGCCTCTTAGACCTTCTCTCGCCCAAGCCTCCTTAACTCCTTTTAGCTAGCCTTCTGTTTGAGGAAGTAAGTTCGTCCATTCAACAAAACAAATAGGGGATATTCCATAATCCCATCCCTTCCTGCTCCGCCTGTGCTTTCTTAGTCCATCTCAATCGCTCATAGGCAGTCAAAGCCCATCCAGCTGCTAGTTCCATTTTGAAAGGCCTCTTTTCATGCCTATACGCGAGTTACAGGGTCTTCTCAATGTACGATAGGTCAATCCAAATGCACAAATAGCAGTTTTTTTTTGGAGCTGTAGGTCCCTTTCAAGCACAGGAGGTGAGGTTGGTCTACGATCAGCTGCGATAAAGAGAAGGATCTGACATCAAGTTGCCATCATGTTTAAGTCACTTTAGGTTTGCTTCCAGAGGGGTCCCGACCGGTGTCGACCATATTAGCGCGAGAGAGACATGGCATACTTAGCTTTGTCTGAAAGAGAAAGATTCCATTTACTTAGACTTAGTGAAAAAATGGAGGAGCATATATATTATCGACTGAAGAAGGAGGTACACACGAGGCACGCTGCGCTCCACATTTGCATGGAGAGACAGGACTACCCTTCGAATGGGATCAAGTATGTAAGAACGCTTTTGAAGACATCAAGGAGTATCTGTTAAATCCCCTACCCTAGTCTGAGGGGCTCTAGTCAAAGGACGTCCTCTGATCTTTTACACAGCAGCTCGTCCTGATTCGCTAGGAACTCTTCTTGTCTTGCTTGCACAAATAAATGATGAAGGAAAGGAAGTTGCTCTATACTAAGTCGTACCCTGGTGGGCGCAGAGGTTCAATTATTCAAACTTCGAAAAGATATACCTTGTTTGCAGTACAAAAGCTCAGACACTATCTCCTGGAACATCCCGTTCGGCTCATATCGAAAGCAGATCCGCTCAAGTATTTGCTCTCGAGCCTTTCTTAAAGGATAAATACCAAGAGGTTATGGATTATCCAAATGTCCATGATGTTTCCCTAATGTTGTAAGGCAAAGGATAAGCGTTGGCTGATTTCTTGGCAGCTCATCCAGCCCCTGTCAAGTCTCTCTCTGGGTACAGCTATTATGTTACCTTCATAGATGATTATTCTCGGCAGGTATGCTACGGCACAAATCTAAAGCTTTGAATAGGTTTAAGTAATTTAAAGCGGCAAAGAAGTTTGAATGGTTGATCAAGGTCTTCAGGAGGTGAATATGTTTCTACTGAGTTTAAGAGGTTTATCTCATCTAATGATACTGTGCTTACACACCGCAACAAAATGGAGTGTCAGAAAGGAAAAAGATGTTCAAATGCATATACCACCTAAGTACTTATGGGCTTCAGCCAGCAGCAGCATATGTAATCAACAGAAACTCAATCTGATACCTACTACCTATCTATTATATAGGATGAATGTGCAGCTAGGAGAGTTCTTTACTTTCAGACTTCAGCTTGGCCTACTTGAAAGAACAACCATAAATCAGAGACAGAGAGAGGTTGGTCTTCCGCGGCCCTCGAAAGAAATCCAATTGAGTCCACACCTTACTGTACGTACTATAGGTACCGGCCCCCTGAACCAGTGTCTGGGTGGCTAAGATCCGCTGCTGTTAACCAAAACAAGTCGAACTGGAACTAGCGTCTCAAAAGGAACACGCTTCGTGGCTCAAGGTGATCGACTGGACGTACGGGCACTAATTAGCCAACAGGTAGAGAGTTCCTGCTCTAATAATATCTTACTAGCCTAGAGAAAGAACTATTAAAGATAGATGGCATAGGAAGAAAGAACCAATAATACTAGCCTGAATGCAGCCATACTAGAATAGAAAGATTTACTATATGGGGAGCCTGCGTCTTCTTCCTCGATCTCGATAAAGTAATTGAATTGAAAATCCCTCCTCAAGAGCCCTTAACGCATTCCATAACTGAATGAGCTTCCCCAGAGTGGACTACAACGCTCAGTTTTGAGCCTCAACCGAGCACGTTTCCATGTGAAGTCCGTAAAAAGTACTACTCCGCGGATCAATCCAACGAAATCATCCCGGCTAGGCATCAGGCTCGATTCGAGTAATCACTAACAGAATCGGAAAGACATTCCTTACTAAAAACAAAGTGAGAAAGCCTCATACGCCCAGGCTTAGGTCAATGATAAGATAAAGAAGCGCTTTTCTAAGTTATCCCCTCCGTCCCGACTTGGGGCTTGGCCATAGCTTTCACGCAACCGAGCGAGGAGAAGTTGAGTAAGCGGAATAGCACCCGATACGAGCACCGATGTGAGACTGACCAGTCCCATAAGAAGTTTGATTGAATTAAAAATAAGCTTTTCACGGGCCTTGAAGTTCGAAGATGTAAAAAAGGGCTTTAGCTTTAGTCAAACAAACCCCCACCCCCTATTCGATTAGTTGAAAAAGGCTTAGGCACCGTCCTACCCTGTTCGAGAAGACCGTCTGCCCTATACAACTTTTGAACGAAATGAAAGAAATAAGATCAAATATCCACAGCTTTACGTCTGAGTCCATCAACCAAAGAAGAAGAAGCTTGATCGTTCTTGTCTCAAGGTTTCTGGAATCAATATAAATAATCTAAGAAGGGATCGTAGTTAAAAACAAACACTTTCAATTGAAAGAATCACGACGCCGGCTGTTCGCAGGAGATGAAAAAGGCTTTGATTGTGTAATAGCTTTGTGCTTAGGTCCCCTACTTTCTTTTTTTTATAAATGAAAATAGTGTCTATTGTTGATACCTTAGAGTTATATGAGACCTTATAGTTATAGAGTGACCGTTTACACACCTTCTCGGGCCAGTGTTTTGGATCTTTTCCCATTATGACAGTGAAACGATCAAAAGATGCCGATTAGAAAGGCAAGGCCGAAGCTTTACTAATAAGGGCTAGTCTTTCTTCTCCTCACCAGAGCATTTAAAAGAGCGCTTGGGAATAAAGCCTAAGAAAAGCGGGCAAACAGAAAGATCGTGTAACTTGACAGGTGCAGACACAACGGCTTGTTCCTCAACCGCAGTAGCTCTTGTTCTTCTCCCTTCTCAGAGGTCGATTCAGCAGCTTCAGTGACCGCCATGGTTAGTCTTTGTATTGCAGGTTCTAATCCTGAGATGTATTTTTATGGGCCAGTCTCAGGAGGGATAGCGTTCGCTCCTCTGGATTCCAGGGATGGATCCATCTCGGTTGTGGATCTAATCAGCTCCATCAGACCGCCTCCCTCCCCTTTCGTCAAATAGGGAAGCTTCCGGCCACTGCTTCCACAGCAGGACAGGAGTAGAAGTGAGTGCTTCGGGTGAATAAGCTTCGACGCTCTCAACCTGGTTTGGATCGTTTGACTATGGCTTCGCGTTTCTTTATGTAAGTTGGGAAGAAAACATAAAAGATTGTATTTGTTCTGTATGTATTTTCTGTACAATAATCCACATATATGTACATTCACAGGGGTAATACGGTCCAAATATACATAAATAATACACGTATATACAAAAACACTTTACAATCAAAAGCTCGATCACGAGGGGGGTCTCCATCTCGCCTAAGTTCGGGCAAATCTATATTTTAAGAAGTTATAGGTATAGCTCAGGAGATGGGATTGGATTCGGAATTATAATTGGCTCTGCATCATTTGGAACTAAATTCGGGGTCTTGATTTCATATAAAATCTGCATATGGAATTAGAACCGGGCTACCCTATGATCGGTGATTTGATCATCATCAGGTGGTGAGAAAGCACGCCTTATGACGAAAGAAAGGGGACGTCCGATCAAGACACCAGTCTGACCTCTAATAGAGGGTGCTACGGAAGAAATTAGGCACTGAACTGAGGTTTAGCAGTGCTTATCACTCAGGACGGCCAGACTCCAGTCGTCGGGTTTACTGGAAGACTTGCTGAGGAGCTTAGTGCAAGGGAGACCGAGCAAGTGGGAAGAAGTTCTTCCTCAGACTTTGCCTATAAAAACGATGTGAATCGGCCTATGTTAAGTAAGGGAAGGGGGTAAGTAACTATTCGAAGTGGTGTATGGTAAGAGGACTAACAATAAGGGGGAAGCGCAGCGATCATTGGTTTAGGGCCCACTAAAAATGTTTAAACGAAAAAAAGATCTTTCTAGCGATTCAGTTCCTAGACCAAACCTAGCCTTCCAATATGAGAGCGAGACAAGCAAGCCTGAACCCATCCAATGAAGGAAGTGACGCTTGCTACGATCAAGATCCGAACAACACCTTGACTTTTCATCTAGATGATCGCTTAGAGCCCCTCTCCCGCGCGATTTGATCTCTCTCCCATTTGTCGTGTCGAGTCGGGACCCCGATTGGAATAGATATACACAGCCCCTCTACCCCCTACTCTAGTCTTTTCTCTCTCCTTCGATTATCCTCCTGCAGGCAAATCCTCGAAGTCAAGAAGAAGTAATGGGCCTGATCTTCCGATATCGATATCTGATCCATAAGCTAGCTCTTGGTTAAGAAAATCCTGAATATGCAGGACTGGGTGCAGTAAGTAAAGGAACTTAGATTCTCTTTCCTCCCCTCTATAGTTCTCCTCTTACATAAAGGGGAGTCACATCTATTTCTGGGTTACATCTTGGCATGGCTAGCTCCGTAGAATCTCTTGTATGAAGAGAGTAGGAGTCAAAGGCAGTCGAATCCCTTCCTCTCTAGAGGAGTTCCCCTTTCCAACTCTTTTTTCGTCCTTCTTTTATGCTTATTAGTTGTTAGTCTTTTGTCTTAAGCATGGGTTTCAAAACTTGAGGTTTAGAGCACGCAAGGCTCTATTAATTAGATAGAATGGATTCTATCGATCAGTTCGGGATAGGGGCATGCAGTATAGAATCTCTCTTTCTTTCCTCGGCAACTCCTTATTATGAGCGAAGGGAGGCAGACATTCATTATAGTAACCAATGAATTAGTCACCGGGGAAGAAGAAGTGGACCTTTTTCGTACGTAATTCACCTTCTCTATTGTCTCTTTCTTTCGCGTAGTGAGGGGCGACCGATCCATGACAGCCAGTAACAGACAGAAGAGAGAGAGCACAGCACAAATAAGGGGTTTCACTCTTGGGTGAGGCCCCATCTGTTGGAGGAAGGCACTACCTACTAGTAGGTAGTGGTTCGTCTTATCTTATTAGTAGCGGTCAGTGGGAAGAAGACTAGCTCTGGTTTTCAAGCTTGAACCTGCTGAAAAACTACAGGGAGCGAGAAAATAGCGAGAAGAAGTGCGCGCCCTATAATATAAAAGAAAGCACTCCCCTTTTTTAGGAAAGTTCGAGGCGCTCTAACGCACTACTTTCAGCCTACGTTTGCTGGGTTTATTATAACATTAGAAGAAGCGGAACCTCCAAGCCCCTATAAAGTAAGAATCATCTCGTCCTCTGAAGCTGATGAGTTTAAGTCTTCATCGGAACAGGAAGGCAACAAGTCTCTTAATGATGTGAGAGGACAATCCTCATCTGATTCTAAGACTGGTGCGGGACGATACCCTTTTAATGGTGAAGGAATCTTTGCAATGGATGTGGAGTTGGCTGAGACCTTCTCCTGTTTAGACTCCCTTCGATGGCTATGGCTCGGCTACGGGGCGTATACGGATGGTCCCATTGTCGATGAGCTCTTGATCTACGACCAACCTTGAGGAATTAATAAAACCTTGAGCGGATGATTAATCATGCGGTGGAACCTACTTTGGGATTCTCAGTCTTATCCACCTCTTCCGGCTTCTTTCTGGAAGCTGAATGAGCTTCGCGGCAAGGAGGCCGTCGAGATGTCATCGAGCTTGTCGTCGGGAATAAAAACAAACCTCTCGAGACGCTCTTTTAACGACCTCGGCCCTTAGCTTAGGCTTTTCAGCTCTTTTGGCGCCATCTGGACGACCAGCCATGGACTGCTTGGTCTTATTGTCGGATTTAGGCTCCGGCCTCTTGGGTCTATCTCTCTTCGGATTACGAGCGAGAGAATTCTATATATCTGTCGCCCGGGAGGATAAGTCCTTGAAGGTTTCGGGTTGACACCTTTTGATGCATAAGATGGAGAGCTGTGTCTCGCTTCGTTCATGCACATGCGTATAGCTTCTCGCTCGGAGATGCTTTTCGGACAGTGCAAGCTGAGGTTGCGCCATCTTGTGATGAAGTCGGCGGCTGCCTCGGAGTTCCGCTGAGTCGTTTGAGTCAACTCAGTGATGCCGACGCTCTTTTGAGTGCTGTAGAAGCGTTGAAGGAAAGCGCGCTCCATTTGATTGATCCCAATTCTCGATTTTTCTGGAGGCAGCTTTCGAAGAGTTTGGACGAACTGCCTCATCAAAAGTGGTTCCACTTTGAGCAGTGTCACCACATTGAGAAATAAAATGAGCGTGTGCTCAGTTGGAGATCCAGTTCCGTCGAAGTGCGAGAACTGGCTGGTAGTTTGGTGGAAACGGCACAAGGTCGATGTACGCAGGATAGGCTTTCTGATACCCTGTACTTGAATTGGCCTGGCCGTTGCCCCCAGCTGAAGAGCTTTGAAAGTTCAGTAATCATCTGCTGTACAGCCTCTGGAATAAGTGTCGTTGGCTGCAGGAGCAGTGGTGTGGGACCCACAGGCGGGGACTTCCACTGTCGGAGGATGATTTGGAGCGGTACGCGCTCTAAATGCAGTTATCTCCGCATCCTTCTGAGCGGGGCCGGCCTCTAACTGAGCGAGGCGTTCCTCGAGATTCGATCCTGATGTGCCCGGGTAGCGTCAGTGGCCTTACAGCGATGGGACCACTCCCGAGCGATCGAGGTGATGATGCAAGGGAGGCTCTTGGTGACTACGTTGGTGAAGACACCGGCGAGACCCGAGTTCTTCCTCATTTAAAAGAGACTGTCGTCCATAAAGAAAGAGGGTTATCCCTTTTGTGAGCGGTTGCGCTCCTTGTCATGCTTCGAGTGCGCATGTGATGTGTATGTAGGGAAAAACCTCTTGTCTTTAGAATAGTGCATCACATACCTAACATACCTAGTCGTTGGAGTTTCGCCAGCACCACCATAAGCAAAGCGCGCATCTGGAGAACTGCTACCCACTTGTGGTTTTATTGTTCCAAATAATCCCCCCACCCTTACCCGAATCACTCTGTTCCATCCATTTACAAATACCGTCCTGTAAATGAGTTGCCTGCCCTGTCTGTCCTGGCTAGCGAAGTACGCTTTCCTTCCTTTAGAAAAAGAGTTCCGGAAGTTCAAACTCAACAATAAAATTACATCCAGTGCAATGCAACTACTTGATTAGTAGGTCTTGCTTCGGTGAATTGCTAGCGTCCTTTATTTTATTTATGGTGGAATTCTCTCTGGTGGAATTGCTGTCATGATGAAAATCAAAATGATCTTTTTTCTTATTTCATAAAATTAAAAAATAAAAGAGAAGAAAAGAATTCGACGAGGGAAAGAAGAGCATAAATTATAATGAAAATGGAAGATATATGAATAAAATAGAAAGAAAGATATAATAAAAAGATAAAGCAAAGTACCTATCACCCGGCCAGATAGAGAACGAGAGCTCGACCGATCAAGACTTGGGGCCGGGATCGATCGTTTCGTACGGGAAGGAGATAAATAAAGAAAGTCATTCGATTCCCGAGAGCGGATGAGCCTTGACCCTTTGGCACAGAGCAAAGAACTCAATCCCGATCCAGATTCACCTCAGCGATTGACCTGACCGTAGATCGTTACCAACAGAGGACCAGGCAGTTAATATCGAAATTCCAGATTCAAAATTCCCGGCTTTCCTTCGCCAATCAAGCGCGGGACGTACTACTGATTGATTCCAGACCAGTTTGACCGGGGAATACATTTTATATAATAGAACGGAAAGCAAGCAAAGTGAATGCCAATGATTCGAGATCTGGATAGCGCACTGAGCTAAGCAGCAGAAATTGGACCTAAAGCGACGACGCTTGTGCGCCGACTCCTCTATTTATAGATTTGGATTCTATGATGGACGAAATACAGCCTCGAGCTAAGCTATAGTAGCCGAGCCCTATGAGAGCTCTTTTGGTGGTCATAAAACGAGATCTTTCATCAGCCAGGCCAGATCAGACCAGGTGACATACTCCAGATGAGTGGCCGATCCCAATTGCTGCGGAAGATCCAGATTCAGATTCGCAGGGTGGTCGTAGATCAGAGGAAAGGAAGGTAAGCCGCTTCACCTCCGTCCGCCTATCCCCTTTTTAGGAAAGTTCGAGGCGCTCTAACGCACTACTTTCAGTGGGACAGGTTATGAAATATCTGGACCGTTAGGGACAGGGCCAGGATTGAAGAGTCCGCTAGGACCAGGTATGATATGAAGTAGCTGGCCTGATGGGCCAGGAATTGACGACGTCTAGCCTTCTTTCCGCTGTTCTAGAGTCGTTTAATTACTCGTCTTGAAGAAGGCGGGAGTGAGAGCGATAAGATGAAAGGTTCTCGCAATGGAAGCTCTGTACCAAGGGTAGAGGGGAAGGTAGCTTCTTATTCTCGGTCTTCTGCAGTGAAAGAAAGCTCGGCAAATTCAATTGTTTCAGCTCGAGCGAGGTAATTAGCCTGTGTTAGCAGAGCTCTTGGGGAAGAGGGAGGATTTTTCACATCAGAGATTCCCACTAGGGCAGGGCGAGAGAAGGGGCATTCCCGGTCAAAGCATTGATTCTATGGGGGGATAGGTCAGAGCTAGCATTGTAAGAATAAGATTATCTTCCTCTTAGCGACTACGAACGAATGCTTTCTCATTGAAGAAAATAAGGCTTTTTGCTCTTACAGAATAAGCTGCTCTTGGCCTTTCCTTGGAAAACGAAAGAGAAAAGAAAGATCGACGGGCTAGGCCCTTTAGGCCAATTAACTAAGAGGGAAGACTGAACTTCAAGAACTAGCGAAAATAGCCCTGATCAAGCGGAAGAAATGCTGCTCTCAGCTTTATGTTAGCAAGACTCCAAAGCTATTGGACTTGGATAGTAAGCCAAGAGGGAATCAGTCAACACTAAGCCAAAAAAAGGCTAGCGAACGAGGGGAAAAAGCTTCTTCAAAGGGACCTCTTTCTTCCTTCTATCAAATATAAAGAATAAGATCCACGTGCTAGCCGAAGGCGATTAGGATGATGCCTTCACTCCGTTCTCTAAATAAAGGGAGAGAAGTCGCCCTCGGGCTATTAAGTTATTATTAAGAAAAAAGGCTGCTTTAAGGGCTGCTTTTAGGCCTTCTCTGCCCCGATTCCCTCGACCTAGAAATAAGAATAAGGAAGAGA
>JAREIK010013558.1:0-16846 GCA_029783825.1 Sapria himalayana
AAGTCATCTATTTTAGTCCATTTTTCTGTTGATTTTAATGTAAAAAGGATTAATTAAAATGCAGAAATAAGAAGAAACTCACCAAATTTGTTATTTGCAGGAAGTATAAAAGAAAGAAGAAAATGCAGTGGAAAAATGCAGAAAATAACAGAGCAGAAATGAAAGCAACTGGCTAACTAATGTTGCAGTTTTGGGGTTTACACAGTCCAGTTATGAGGTCGCGACATCAGGAAAATTGAAGGAAATTTGATGCAGGTCGCGACAGGGATCACAAGATAGGCAACTGAAGACTGAGCAGAAACATAAAAAGTGATGTCGCGACAACATATGGAGGTCGTGACAAGAGAATCGACTTGAAGCGAAGACATGTTGGGAAAGACGAACTGAGTTAACTGAAGCTGTTGTCGCGACAGAAGACTGAAGTCGCGACACCAAAGACAACAAGTGAGGTCTTCAAGCACATAAGCTGATGTCGCGACAAGAGATCGAAGTCGCGACATGAGACTTGCTCAGGTCAAAGCTGTAAAGAAGTGAACTGTTGTCGCAACGTGAGATCGAGGTCGCGACATCAGGAACCACAATTGAAGCCTCCAGAACCGTAAGCTGATGTCGCGACAAGAGAATGATGTCGCGACATCAAGAGCAACTAGTTGAAAGATACAAGTGGTGACAAGATTGAAGCAAGCAGTGATCAGTTGATGTCACGACAATATGTTGTTGTCGCAACCTCAGAAAACTCAGTTGAAAGTTACAAGAACATGAGCTGTTGTCGCGACAAAAGATTGATGTCGCGACATTATGAGCGACAAGTTGAAACCTGCAGATCTTTAAGTTTATGTCGCGACAAGAGATTGATGTCGCGACATCCGAAGACAAGTTGAATGATGCAAAACACTTGAGCTGAGGTCGCGACTTGAGATCGAGGTCGCGACATCAGGAGAGACCAGTTGAAATCTGCAAAGGGAGTGACTAGATGTCACTTCAAAAGATTGTTGTCGCGACACCAAGAGCAACCAGTTGAAGGCTCCAGAGAACTAAGTCGATTTCGCGACAAGAGATCGATGTCGCGACATCAGGAACCATCAGATGAAAGCTGAAAAGAAATGAACTGCTGTTACGACAAGAGGCTGAATTCACGACACCAAAGGCCATCAAGTGAAGACTGCAAGCAATAAGACAACTTCGCGACAAGAGATCGAGGTCGCGACACGAAACCTGCTCAGTTGAAGGTTGAAGCTCCACAAGGTAATGTCGCGACAAGATATCGATTTCGCGACATTAGGAACGACCAGATCAAATCTACAGCGCCACAAAGAGATGTCGCGACAAGAGACCGACGTCGCGACATCAGAAGATATCAGTTGTAAGATGCATTTCATTTAGTTGATGTCACGACAAGAGAATGACGTCGCGACATCAGGAGCAAAATGTGAAGCCTGCAGAAGACGTAAGCTGATGTCGTGACAAGAGAATGATGTCGCGACATCATTAATGATCTGTTCAAGACTGCATAGACAAGAAGTTGAAGTCACGACGTGAGATCGAGGTCGCGACATGGATGATGTCGCGACAAGAAATTGAGGTCGCGACTTGAACGGTAACATGGGCCAACTAACTTTGGAATCCACAAAGGCTGCATTGGAATTAGGGCCCAACTGAGAAACCCTATAAATACGCAGCTATCCATCTCATAAAGGCAGCTGGGCGGTGACACAGACGAGAGGTCTGGAGAGCTGAAGGCTCATTTTCTTTATTTTTCTTTTCTTATTTTTTTATTTTTTCTTTTCTTTTCTTTTCTTCAGTGTTAATAGTTAGAGATTAGAGGAGATTGATAGTTCTCGTTTTCGTTTTGATTTTTCTGGATCTGGATGTTATCTTTTTGGGCAGAAGCTGAATGCAGAATCCATTTCTTTTCAAATTACTACCTGGAATGTTTGAAGTTCAGACAAATTTCTGGAATTCGGATTTTCCAGTTTCATAAAACAGTTATTCTTATGATCAGAGGAATGCTGTAATGTGTAATTCAGTAATTGAGGAACCCAGCTTCCATTAAGTGAACGTTATAGTCAGAATTTATCTTTCCTGTAGTCGTTTCCAGCAGCTTGTTAATTTCAGTTAATGAATTTACTTCTGGTTTTGGGTTTATTGTCTTGGGATCTGAATATCAGTTTCTTACACCCGTTAAGATTTGCGTCATTGCTCTGATTTCAAGGAGGTCCTCTGAGTGACACAGGGAAGACATTCCTGAGAGTAATGTACATTTCTTTGAAGGTATACTGACCTGCTATTAGGGATCCTTTGAGCTTTGTAAGTTCACTTAGATAAATCCTCTTCTCACTTGAAATCAAGAACGAGTTGAACGAGTTATCTATTTAAACAAGCAAAGAGTTCACCTCAATTCAGATAGTGAGGCCAATCCCGTGTTAGCTGAGATCTAATCAAGGAAAGGGTGATCTATTCTAATTTCGAGGAGGAGAAATCTGGAAGTTGTATATCCTTGCTTGACCGATAACTTGGGAGCTAAGGTTTACAGTCCATAAAACGGGTATGAAGTATTGCAAAAGAAAAATACCCAGATTAAGGAAGTCCTTTTTAAAAGTAGTTATCTCGTTCCCTGTAATTCGAGAGAATCAGGAAGAATTAGATAATGAAATGTGGAGTGTGGAGAGATCCAGCTGCACTACAACGCCTTGGACAGATTTTGAAACTTGAGATAATCAAGAAATTTTATCAGTATTAACTACAGGAATTGATAGTTCACTATAACTGTTTCTATTGATGTGTCTTCTGAGGATAACTATTCAGTATTCATTTCTTTTATTAGAAATTCATTATTCTTTATTCTTTATTTTCCAGTTTAGTTGATTGTTCATTTATTTTCCTTGTATTAGTATAATTTTCCAGCTCCTTAAGCTGGATCCACTATCATTTTATGGTCCAAATAGTATGGAGCTTGAGTAGTTAGGGTAGTTGATTTAAAATTCTTGAGATCTCTGTGGGATCGATATCTGGACTTAAATCCATTTTATTACTTGTCGACCTGTGCACTTGCAGAATATCAGACCAAAACCAATAAATTGAAATTGATTTACTCTAAGAGATTTTTGGTTATTATAGTATGATGATTAACAAGTTTTATGGCGCCGTTGCCGGGGACTAGACAATAGTCCTTGGTAATACGTCGTAAATTTGTATGTGTTCTTTGGTCTGTCAACAAGTTTTATGGCGCCGTTGCCGGGGATTAGACAATAGTCCTTTGGTAATACGTCATAAATTTGTATGTGTTCTTGGTCTGTCAACAAGTTTTATGGCGCCGTTGCCGGGGATCGAAGGAATTTTAAAAATCAATATTCAGACGAAAGAAGGATATACTAATTTGGACATTTAAAGAAAAAGTTCAAAAATAGATTTTCAAGCAGTGGTTTATTTTTGCCACTACAGTTAACGAAACACATTGAATATATTTGTTGATTTGACTAATCCTATTAATGGGAGTGTGTTTTGCTTTCAGAAAAACTTTGATGCATAGGAAGCAGAAACATGATCTGATTCCAGCTGATTCTGAAATAGAGAAAACACTTCGCAGCTTGAGAAAGACAAGAAAAGCAGAAAACACCACCATGGCTGATGAAAGACAAGATCAGAATGAAGGACATAGAGAGGCAGCTAGAAGGCCTCCAATCACTGATACTATGGAGGAATTCTGGAAGCCCATTATTCAAGATGAGTACTCTGCAATCAGACAGCCTGCTATCGATGCCAACAACTTTGAACTAAAACCAGCACTAATCACAATGGTGCAGCAACACCAGTTTACTGGTCATCCGACTGAGGATCCTAATGAACACTTGGGGAGATTTCTCAGAATGGCAAACACAGTTAAACTGAATGGAGTGAGACCAGAAGTTATCAAGTTACATCTATTCCCCTTCTCTCTAAGAGATACAGCAGCCACATGGTATGAATCTTTACCATATGGTTCTGTTGATACTTGGGAGGAGCTGGTAGAGGCATATTTGGGCAGATTTTTCCCCCCATCACTCACCTCAGAAAGGAGGAGGGAAATCATTGTTTTTCAGCAGGGGGAAGATGAGAGCCTATATGTGGCCTGGGAAAGATTCAAACGGTTGCTGAGAAGATGTCCAATGCATGGGATAGATCTGAAGACTCAGATGGACATTGTATATCATGCCTTGAATGATATATCCAAGGGGATCATAGATGCTTCATGCTGTGGAGCATTCAAGCGAAAAAGTGCTGAAGAGGCAAGAGAGCTGATAGAAGACCTGGCAAAATGCAATATGAAAACTCCTTCAGAGTTTTCAAAAGGGAAAAGCAGAGAAAAAGGGATCATGGAGCTGAGCAAGATGAATGCTATGGAGGCCAAGCTGGATGCTATTATGCATCAAATGGACAAACAAGAGAGGAGGCTGCACACTGTCCATAAAGTAGGAGCAGTTGAAAAAGAGTTGTTAAGAGGAAGTGCTGAGAAAGCTAATGAAGAACAGTTCTATGATGCTGAGGAAGTAAATTACTTAGGTGAGCAAAGAAGCTACCATTTCAAACCCAATCCTAACCTTCCAGCACATTATCACCCAGCACTCAGGAACCATGAGAACTTCTCGTATGGTGGAGGGGCTTCTCAAGGCCCAAGGCAGGGACAGAACCCTCAACAAGGGTATCAACAGCCACCAAGGTTCCAGCAGCATCAGCAGCAAGGAAATGAGCACAGGAATGAATATCAGGGTCAGAGGAGGGCCCAATCTTTTGAAGAACAGATGCTGCATTTCATGGGGGATAACAAGAAGCTGTTGAACCTCCATGAGCAAAAGTTTGCAGAGTTGGAAGCAACTGCTACCAATTCTCAAATTTTTCAGAACACCACAAATGCATCCTTGAAGAACCTGGAGACTCAAGTAGGGCAGCTGGCCCTAACCCTGCAAAGCCAGAGAAAAGATGCCTTCCCAAGTGACACAAAGAAGAATCCAAAAGACTGTATGGCTGTTCAACTTAGGAGTGGGAAGGAACTAGAAGAGATGAAAGAAAAAGATGACTGCAACAAAGAAATAGCAAAAACAGAAAGAGAAGAGACACTGGAGAATGACAAAGAAGGAGTAGAAAAGAAGAACATCCAAGGATCAAAGCCTGCAGTCCCATTTCCACAAAGACTGCAGAAGTCAAGGATGGAGGAGCAGTTTGCAAGGTTCTTGAAAACTTTCCAGAAGCTGGAGATCAGTATGCCTTTTACTGAAGTGGTGACTCAAATGCCACTCTATGCAAAATTTCTGAAGGACATACTGAGCAAGAAAAGAAAAATAGTAGAAGAAGGAATAGTGAATCTCACCGCCACTTGCAGTGCAGTAATCAGAAAAGAACTACCAGTAAAGATGAAGGACCCAGGGAGTTTCACAATTCCTTGTATTGTTGGAGGAATTGAATTCCAGGAAGCTCTCTGTGACTCAGGAGCTAGTATCAATTTGATGCCTCTTTCTGTTGCAAAGAAACTAAGTTTGGGGGAGCTTACTCCCACAACTGTTACTCTTCAAATGGCAGACAGATCGATGGTAAAACCTGAAGGAGTCATGGAAGATGTACTGGTCACTGTTGGGAAGTTTGTTTTCCCGGTAGACTTCATCATTCTGGACATGGAAGAAGATTCACAAGTACCCCTGCTATTGGGAAGACCATTCCTAGCTACTGGAGCTGCTCTGATTGACATGCAAAAAGGAGTTCTTACCTTGAGGGTTGGAGAAGAAGCTGCTGTTTTTAACTTGGTCAAAAGTATGCAAAATATAGACAGGGACAAGGAAGATTGCAATGTAGCTGATTTTGTCTATACTTCCAACCCTGATATTAACAATGATTGTAATACTCCAGTTTTTATCAATGAAAAAGAGATGAATTTCCAGTATACTGAAGATGTCTATTCTGAATCCCCATACAGCAGTTTTCATTCCTATAGAAACTGTGTTGAGCCTGAAGCAAAACAGAAACAACAATGGGGAAAATAGTGAAAAAGAGGAAATTCATCAAGAAACCAGTGCAGAAGGGCTAGTTTTGAAAGAGTTGCCAAGTCATTTAAAGTATGCTTACTTAGAATTACCAAAGAAAAAACCAGTGATCATTTCAGCTAGACTCAGTGATGCTGAGGAACAAAGATTGCTGAAAATATTAAGGAAGCATAAGGAATCGCTAGCTTGGTCCATTGAAGAGCTGAAGGGTATCAGTCCATCAATTTGCATGCATAAGATTCTGCTAGAAGAGACTTCAAAACCATCTGTAGAACACCAAAGGAGACTGAATCCAGTGATGAAGGAAGTAGTCAGAAAGGAGGTACTCAAATTGTTGAATGCTGGTTTTATCTATGCTATTTCAGATAGTCCTTGGGTGAGCCCAGTCCATGTGGTTCCAAAGAAAGGAGGGTTTACTGTGATCAGAAATGAAAAAAACGAATTGATCCCAACAAGAACAGTGACAGGATGGAGGGTATGTATTGATTACAGGAAGTTGAATACAGCAACCAGAAAGGATCATTTTCCTTTGCCTTTCATTGATCAGATGTTGGACAGGTTAGCAGGACACCCTCACTTTTGTTTTCTGGATGGATACTCAGGATACAATCAGATTGCTATTGCACCTGAGGATCAAGAGAAGACCACATTCACATGCCCTTATGGTACCTTTGCCTTTAGAAGGATGCCATTTGGGCTATGTAATGCTCCAGCTACATTCCAGAGGTGTATGATGTCTATATTCTCAGATTTGGTTGAAGAAGTGGTGGAAATTTTCATGGATGACTTTACTGTGTATGGATCCAGCTTTGATCAATGTTTAATCAATCTTGAAACAGTACTTCAAAGATGCCAAGACAAACAGTTAGCACTGAATTGGGAAAAATGCCATTTTATGGTGACAGAAGGCATTGTTCTTGGGCATAAAATTTCTGCTATGGGACTGGAAGTTGACCAATCCAAGGTATCCATTATCAAAACTCTTGCACCACCTACCACAGTAAAAGGAGTAAGAAGCTTCTTGGGGCATGCTGGATTTTACAGGAGATTCATCAAAGACTTTTCAAAAATAGCCAGACCACTATGCAGATTACTGGAAAAGGACACAAGGTTCAATTTTAATGACTCCTGCAAGGATGCTTTTGAAGAAATCAAGGTCAGATTGGTACAAGCACCTATAATGGCTGCACCAGAATGGGATCAGGGATTTGAAATAATGTGTGATGCCAGTGATTTTGCCATGGGAGCTGTGTTGGGGCAAAGAAAAGAGAAAGTATTCAGGGCTATATACTATGCTAGCAAGACCTTCAATGAAGCACAAGAGAACTACTCAACAACTGAAAAGGAAATGCTAGCCATAGTATTTGCTTGTGAAAAATTTAGGCAATACATTTTAGGATCCCATGTGGTGATCCACACTGATCATGCAGCAATCAAATACTTGATGTCGAAAAAGGAAGCTAAGCCAAGATTGATAAGGTGGGTGCTGCTGTTACAAGAGTTTGATTTGGAAATCAAGGATAAAAAGGGATGCGACAATGTGATAGCCGATCACTTGTCAAGAGTAGAAAGAAGCAGTGATGAAGAAGAAAATGTTATGTTAACAGAGAACTTCCCAGATGAGCAATTGTTTAAGGTTTCCTTCCAACTTCCATGGTATGCTGATATTGTGAATTATCTGGCTTGTGGAGTAATGCCTTCAGAATTCAGCTACCAACAGAAGAGGAAACTCAGAACTGACAGCAGATATTATATTTGGGATGACCCCCTATTATTCAAGAGAGGTGCTGACATGATAATAAGAAGATGTGTGCCAGAAGGTGAACAAGGCAACATTTTAAATGAATGCCATGCATCACCATATGGGGGACATTTTTCTGGAGAAAGAACAGCTCACAAGATACTCCAATCAGGGTTTTATTGGCCTACCATCTTCAGAGATTGTGCAGAGTGGGTTAAATTGTGTGATAGATGCCAAAGGATTGGAAATATCAGCAGCAGGAATGAAATGCCCCTAAAAGGTATTATGGTGATACAAATTTTTGACGTTTGGGGAATAGATTTTATGGGACCTTTCCCACCATCATTTGGAAACCTATACATACTGCTAGCAGTAGATTACGTTTCCAAATGGGTAGAAGCAGTGGCTTGTCCAAGGAATGATGCTAATACAGTTGTGAGTTTCTTGCAAAAGAATATTTTGAGCAGATTTGGAACCCCCAGAACCATCATTAGTGATGGGGGAACCCATTTTGCAAACAAAATATTTACAAAACTCATGAGCAGGTATGGGATCAAGCATGTAATGAGTTTAGCCTATCATCCCCAGACCAATGGACAAGCAGAAATTTCCAACAGGGAGATCAAAAGAATACTTGAAAAGACTGTGAGCTCAAGCAGGAAGGATTGGTCTTCCAAACTTGATGATGCACTTTGGGCTTACAGGACTGCATACAAGACCCCCATTGGAATGTCCCCATACAGAGTAGTTTTTGGCAAACCATGTCATCTACCTCTTGAATTAGAGTACAAGGCAATGTGGGCCATTAAGAAGTTAAACTTCGATTTTAAGGCTGCAAGGGAAGAAAGATTGCTCCAGCTGTCTGAATTGGAAGAACTGAGAAATGAAGCCTATGATAATGCTAGAATCTACAAGGATAAGACAAAGAAATGGCATGATCAAGGATCTTGAGGAAAGAGTTCAGAGCAGGGGAACAGGTTCTACTTTTTAATTCTAGACTGAAATTGTTTCCAGGAAAGTTGAAATCCAAATGGAGTGGGCCATACACAGTGGTATCAAGTACTACATTTGGAGCAGTAACACTGAAGACTGATAATGGGGAAGAATTTAAGGTCAATGGACAAAGGTTAAAGCATTATCTAAACAGGGAAGAAGGAAATGAAGAACTCCAACGGGTTCCTGAAGAAAAAGAAGAAGTACCACAACAGCAAGTCCAGCTAAGGACTCAAAACTGAGCAGCTAATGGGAGGCAGCCCATAAGGATTTAAATTCTGATTTTAAATTTTGAAATATTTCTTTTCTTTTAAGTTGCTGATAAATTAGGTCAGATTTGTTTTTAGAAGGATAGATTTAATTTTGGAAATCGATTGTAGTTTAATTAGATTTTTCTTTAATATTGCAGTGATCTTCTGCAAGGTTTAAAGACATGAATAGCAAGGCAACTACAGGAAAAATTCCAGCAATTTGCAGAGAAGTCGCGACATGTGAAAAAGGGGAGTAACTTTTTCCCTAACCCAATTCTGTAGATATACTTGAATTGTTTGTTAAATCTTTGTTTGGAGATGCCTGAAGTAATGTTTAAAAGGGTTAGAAACAATATGAGAAAAAGGTTCTTAAGATCATTGAGCTAAGGGATTAGGTCGCGACAGCAAGGTTATGTCGCGACATACGTAATGTCGCGACAGAAAATTGATGTCGTGACCTGTTTTGAAAGGGCAACTGGTGAGTATTGAAGGATGAAGGAATATGTCGCGACAAAAATGTGAAGTCGCGACAGTTAATCACGTCTCAAAAAAAAAAAAAAAAAAAGTGATGTCGTAACATGATAAGCAAGCAATTCCTTGAAAACCTAGTTATGTCGCGACAAACTTAGTGATGTCGCGACATAAAGAGGGAACAGTGCCGCTCACTCACTTTAAGAAGCCCTAAATTTAATGATCTTAAATAAAAAGACGCTAAAATTGAAGTCGCGACGTGTTTTGAATGAAGCAATAATTAGCCCACAAACATTGATTGAATTGCAACTGTTGGAAACTCTTTCATTCACTCCAACCCACGTAGCTATTCACCTTCTTCCTCCTTCTGAATCTCAACCCTTGAAAACCCTAGCTTTCCAAACCTTCTGAAAAGCTTCTCTTCCGTTTCCAATGGCTGAAATTCCCACTCTAGTCCCTAACTTAGATGAGATTATGAGGGAACATGAACAACCAGAAGAAGAAACTCTTCAAGAAGAACAGTTAGAGGAGATTCGACCGGAAGAACAAGCAGGAGAGATGCCATCAGAAACAACCGAAGCTCCGGCGACTTCTCAAGAAAGAGCAAAAAAGGGAAAGGGAAAGATGAGAGAAGAAGAAGAAGTAGAAGATTTCGTGTCGGACGAAGCGTATTCCCAGTGGAAGAAATATTATGCTAACAAAGGGTTTGTTGCAGAGAGGAGATTCAAAAATCCTGTTACGCCTTTCAAGGAGTTGATAGAACAGAGAGGTTGGGAGCGTCTCTGCGCACACCAAAAATCAGGGTATACGGCACTGGTAAGAGAGTTTTATTCTAATTTGGTAGGAAGGAAGGATGGAGCAGTTTTTGTTAGAGGAGTCTGGGTTTCATACGAAGCTAATGCCATCAACAAGGCCTATGGCTTGACAGTGCACAAGCACGGTTCCAAATTCAAGAAACTTTTGGAAAAACCAGATCTTGGAAGGGTTGTCAAGAAGCTCACGAATGGTAAGGTGCAGCTAAATCAAGAAGAAGGGAAGCCAAGAACAGTAAACAGGGGAAGCCTCACTGAAGAAGCGAAGGTATGGTTTTACTTCCTGGCTTCTGTTTTGGTTCCAACAAAACATGTGTGCACAGTGAGAGAACAAGAAGCTGTGTTGCTGTATGCCATCTTAAAGGGATACAAGATCAATGTAGGAGTTGTTATTGAGAATTCTATCATGAGGTATCATGAAGGGAACAAAAGAGGTCTTATTCCTCACCCAGCCACAATCACTGTTCTATGTTTGAAGGCTGGGGTGAAAGGAATATGGGAATCAGAGGAAGAAGTACCCAAATCTTCACCACTCCTTCAGACAGGAGTTAGCAGAGGACCAAGAAACCAGAAGAAAAAGGGAGTGCTGGTTGAGAACAGAGGTGAAGCCCAAGCTGAAGGACCAGAAAAGGAGACTCCGAGGGTTGCTGATCAAGGAGCAGAGCACCCAGGAAACTCATCTGACCACAATGATTACATGTTTGCAGACAATGAAGGGCAGGAGGAAGGCAGCCCAATAGACTTCTCCATCCCCTTAGCCAGTTCTCCTCCTGTGCAGAACAGAAATTTCCAACATGGAGAAAGCTCCAGGGGAGTACAAGAGAACAGTTCGATATTGGAAGCTCTCAATGCCATGCAAAAGAGAATAGATGAAAGAGAGAAAGAGTGGAACCTAAAACAGGAATTCAGAGAAAGCATGTATGAGAAAGAATTGAAAAGAAGAGACCAGCAGTGGGAGGAAGAGCTAAACAGGAAGGAAAAGGAGCACGAGATTGAGCAACAAAGAAGAGAACAGCAGTGGAAAGAAGAGCTGAACATCAAGGAAGAACAGATGGGAAAAATTTTGAAGCAGCAAGGGGAAGAGTTTAAGAAAGAAATGAAGGAAAGAGATCACAATCTGCTACAGAAACTCAGACTACGTCATGAAGCTTTTTATAATAATCAGTTTGAGCGTGACTCTCAACTTCTGACATTGATAAAGGAAAGAGATACAGAGCAGGAAAAAAAATTTGAGGAGCAGATCAAGGGCTTCAAGTTCCTATACAAGTCTCTACAGAAGGATTTTGAAAATAAACTGAATGATAGGGACAAGAAGCAAAGAGAGACAGAGTCCTACAGGCAAAAAGAATGGCTGGAGAACTTAGATCTGATCAACAACAACCTCTCCAAAATTGTAGAGGTTATGACTGAAATGGAAAATACAATGAATGGCTTGGGGAAGAGGCAGGATGAGCTGAACAAGAAAGTTGATCTCTCTAATGAGATTTTCATTGAAGAACAAATTGAGAGGGAAACCAAGAAGAGAAAGGAAAGAAGGGAAATGAAATTCCCTTCATTCCCAGGTCATTTGAATACTTTAGACCTGGATCCCCCTAATATTTTTGCTACATCTTCCAAAAAGAAAAAATAGACCTTCTCCCTGCCTAACCATCCTTACCCTCCTTATCCCATACTGTAGTATCCAACTGTTGCAAATGAATCATAAATAAAATGAGAAATTCGAATTAAATTGTTGTGTGCTATTTTGAATTTGTTTGCTTCAATGTTGTGTTGCTTTGTGGTTGCATGATTAGGAAATTTAAGTAGGAATTAGTTCCAAAATAAAAACTGCTGATATGCCATGAGTTGGATTGAATGAATCAGTTAGATTAAGAATAAGCTGAAATTGCAGAAAAATTGCAGAATAAGAGCCAAATGACAGGCAATTTAATTGAAACACAAAGTGCAAAAGTGACTTAAGTCTAACTGATAAGTCCAGAATAGAGGAAGGTTATACAATTGAAGGAACAAAACAAATTTTTTTGAGTTTGTGGTATTAACAGTGAGTCAAGGAACCTGTTAGAAATAACATCATTTAAATTCTCATTCACTGATGTGAGTCAAGAAAATCCTCAGGGTTAGTCACAGTTAATCAACCCAAATTCTAGAACTTGTTAGATTATTGATCAAGGCGAAATCCTAGGTGATACAACCAACAAGAAATGATGCAGGCCATCCTTGGAAAGTTTGAGCCATTCTAGCCATCCCTACTTATATGCTGATGCATATACTTTAGTTCCAGAAATTGAGCCAAAACAAGCCTTATTTTCAAAATCAGCCAATAAAGACCCCAACCCATCCTAAGGAATCAATCCTCCAAAGAACCTGTGATTACCAAAGACTTCAAAGAGAGAGGAAGAAATAAGGTTGGGGGAGTATAAATTTTTGAGGAACTCAAAGAGAAAATATAGAAAAAGGGAATGAGGAGAAAAAGATCTACATCAGAAAATACAGTGGAAAAGAAAGCTCAAGGGAATAGGTTTTGTCTTGTGGCCTGACTCTCTTGAACAATTAAGTTCTTAGGGGTGTTTCAACACCTAGTACCCTAATGCCATCTGGTATGGGAGTTACTAACCCAAAGTTCGCTAAGAGTGTTAGAAAGCCTAAGAAGACAAAACCTTGCATTATTCCTGAATGGCGATAGAAAAAGAAAAATTCCCCATTTTGAATTGTGAATGAGAAATGGGAACACACAGTTCTGAATAAAAGAAAATCAATGTGGTATCCCAAACATGAAGATTGGGGGAAGTATTCAAGAAACTACAAGGAGAAAAAGGGCAGTATGTGAGTGAAAAGGGAAAAAGGAGTATTGGTGATCTTAACCTAAAAATCCCATCCATCCTACCCCTTACCCAAGCCTAACATTACAAGCCCAAAAGACCTGATTGATCTTGAAGGTTGTAATAACTTATATTAGTGGAGATCAATATGAACAACAAGCCTATGGAATTTGGAAAATCAGGAAAAGATCAAAACTGTGAACATCCTCTAAGGGTTAATTGACTCATTAAGGATATGAGAAAGAAAAATAACTTACATGTTAGCAGGATCAATTGACCTTACTGTTTATAAAACAAATTCAACAATTTCGTTATGTACACCTGATTGAGTAGAAACTAACCTTGATCTGGACTTGAAGCTAGATGTACAGAAAACAATGCATTCCTTGTATTTCAATCAAATTGACTGCTACTGCAGAACAAATTAGAAAAATGTCCTGAAAAATTTTTCTTTTATTTTGTTTGAGGACAAACAATTCTTTCTTTTTCTTTGCTTGAGGACAAGCAAAACTTTAAGTTTGGGGGAGTTTGATGAGCTTAAAAGTCATCTATTTTTAGTCCATTTTTCTGTTGATTTTAATGTAAAAAGGATTAATTAAAATGCAGAAATAAGAAGAAACTCACCAAATTTGTTATTTGCAGGAAGTATAAAAGAAAGAAGAAAATGCAGTGGAAAAATGCAGAAAATAACAGAGCAGAAATGAAAGCAACTGGCTAACTAATGTTGCAGTTTGGGGTTTACACAGTCCAGTTATGAGGTCGCGACATCAGGAAAATTGAAGGAAATTTGATGCAGGTCGCGACAGGGATCACAAGATAGGCAACTGAAGACTGAGCAGAAACATAAAAAGTGATGTCGCGACAACATATGGAGGTCGTGACAAGAGAATCGACTTGAAGCGAAGACATGTTGGGAAAGACGAACTGAGTTAACTGAAGCTGTTGTCGCGACAGAAGACTGAAGTCGCGACACCAAAGACAACAAGTGAGGTCTTCAAGCACATAAGCTGATGTCGCGACAAGAGATCGAAGTCGCGACATGAGACTTGCTCAGGTCAAAGCTGTAAAGAAGTGAACTGTTGTCGCAACGTGAGATCGAGGTCGCGACATCAGGAACCACAATTGAAGCCTCCAGAACCGTAAGCTGATGTCGCGACAAGAGAATGATGTCGCGACATCAAGAGCAACTAGTTGAAAGATACAAGTGGTGACAAGATTGAAGCAAGCAGTGATCAGTTGATGTCACGACAATATGTTGTTGTCGCAACCTCAGAAAACTCAGTTGAAAGTTACAAGAACATGAGCTGTTGTCGCGACAAAAGATTGATGTCGCGACATTATGAGCGACAAGTTGAAACCTGCAGATCTTTAAGTTTATGTCGCGACAAGAGATTGATGTCGCGACATCCGAAGACAAGTTGAATGATGCAAAACACTTGAGCTGAGGTCGCGACTTGAGATCGAGGTCGCGACATCAGGAGAGACCAGTTGAAATCTGCAAAGGGAGTGACTAGATGTCACTTCAAAAGATTGTTGTCGCGACACCAAGAGCAACCAGTTGAAGGCTCCAGAGAACTAAGTCGATTTCGCGACAAGAGATCGATGTCGCGACATCAGGAACCATCAGATGAAAGCTGAAAAGAAATGAACTGCTGTTACGACAAGAGGCTGAATTCACGACACCAAAGGCCATCAAGTGAAGACTGCAAGCAATAAGACAACTTCGCGACAAGAGATCGAGGTCGCGACACGAAACCTGCTCAGTTGAAGGTTGAAGCTCCACAAGGTAATGTCGCGACAAGATATCGATTTCGCGACATTAGGAACGACCAGATCAAATCTACAGCGCCACAAAGAGATGTCGCGACAAGAGACCGACGTCGCGACATCAGAAGATATCAGTTGTAAGATGCATTTCATTTAGTTGATGTCACGACAAGAGAATGACGTCGCGACATCAGGAGCAAAATGTGAAGCCTGCAGAAGACGTAAGCTGATGTCGTGACAAGAGAATGATGTCGCGACATCATTAATGATCTGTTCAAGACTGCATAGACAAGAAGTTGAAGTCACGACGTGAGATCGAGGTCGCGACATGGATGATGTCGCGACAAGAAATTGAGGTCGCGACTTGAACGGTAACATGGGCCAACTAACTTTGGAATCCACAAAGGCTGCATTGGAATTAGGGCCCAACTGAGAAACCCTATAAATACGCAGCTATCCATCTCATAAAGGCAGCTGGGCGGTGACACAGACGAGAGGTCTGGAGAGCTGAAGGCTCATTTTCTTTATTTTTCTTTTCTTATTTTTTTTATTTTTTTCTTTTCTTTTCTTTTCTTCAGTGTTAATAGTTAGAGATTAGAGGAGATTGATAGTTCTCGTTTTCGTTTTGATTTTTCTGGATCTGGATGTTATCTTTTTGGGCAGAAGCTGAATGCAGAATCCATTTCTTTTCAAATTACTACCTGGAATGTTTGAAGTTCAGACAAATTTCTGGAATTCGGATTTTCCAGTTTCATAAAACAGTTATTCTTATGATCAGAGGAATGCTGTAATGTGTAATTCAGTAATTGAGGAACCCAGCTTCCATTAAGTGAACGTTATAGTCAGAATTTATCTTTCCTGTAGTCGTTTCCAGCAGCTTGTTAATTTCAGTTAATGAATTTACTTCTGGTTTTGGGTTTATTGTCTTTGGATCTGAATATCAGTTTCTTACACCCGTTAAGATTTGCGTCATTGCTCTGATTTCAAGGAGGTCCTCTGAGTGACACAGGGAAGACATTCCTGAGAGTAATGTACATTTCTTTGAAGGTATACTGACCTGCTATTAGGGATCCTTTGAGCTTTGTAAGTTCACTTAGATAAATCCTCTTCTCACTTGAAATCAAGAACGAGTTGAACGAGTTATCTATTTAAACAAGCAAAGAGTTCACCTCAATTCAGATAGTGAGGCCAATCCCGTGTTAGCTGAGATCTAATCAAGGAAAGGGTGATCTATTCTAATTTCGAGGAGGAGAAATCTGGAAGTTGTATATCCTTGCTTGACCGATAACTTGGGAGCTAAGGTTTACAGTCCATAAAACGGGTATGAAGTATTGCAAAAGAAAAATACCCAGATTAAGGAAGTCCTTTTTAAAAGTAGTTATCTCGTTCCCTGTAATTCGAGAGAATCAGGAAGAATTAGATAATGAAATGTGGAGTGTGGAGAGATCCAGCTGCACTACAACGCCTTGGACAGATTTTGAAACTTGAGATAATCAAGAAATTTTATCAGTATTAACTACAGGAATTGATAGTTCACTATAACTGTTTCTATTGATGTGTCTTCTGAGGATAACTATTCAGTATTCATTTCTTTTATTAGAAATTCATTATTCTTTATTCTTTATTTTCCAGTTTAGTTGATTGTTCATTTATTTTCCTTGTATTAGTATAATTTTCCAGCTCCTTAAGCTGGATCCACTATCATTTTATGGTCCAAATAGTATGGAGCTTGAGTAGTTAGGGTAGTTGATTTAAAATTCTTGAGATCTCTGTGGGATCGATATCTGGACTTAAATCCATTTTATTACTTGTCGACCTGTGCACTTGCAGAATATCAGACCAAAACCAATAAATTGAAATTGATTTACTCTAAGAGATTTTTGGTTATTATAGTATGATGATTCAACAAGTTTTATGGCGCCGTTGCCGGGGACTAGACAATAGTCCTTGGTAATAACGTCGTAAATTTGTATGTGTTCTT
>JAREIK010013559.1:0-28742 GCA_029783825.1 Sapria himalayana
TTATATATGATACTTTATCTATATATATAATTTATCTATCATCTATCTGACTATCTAATTGTATAATAATCTTTTTATCTATCTATATATATGTCCATCTATCTTTCTATCTATCTATATAGTTATTATCTATCTATCTATATGTATATCTATCTTACTATCTTTCTATGTATCTATCTATTTGTTTGTCAATGTGCTACCAAATTGTCTATCTATCTATATATATGTATGTATGTCTGTCTATCTATCTGTTTGTCTATTTGTATATCAATATGTTTGTTAACCACTTTCCCAATCTGTCTACTCATTATTTTTGGTCCATTTTTATTTGTCTATTAATCAGTCTATTGGCTGTTTATCTATGTATATATCTATCTATATACTATCTATCTATCTATCTAATTGTATAATAATTGTTTTATCTATCTATATATATGTCCATCTATCTTGCTATCTATCTATTTATATATTTATTTTATATCTATCTATATAACTATCTTTTGGTTTATCTCTCTATCTATCTACCTATCTATCTATTTCCTATTTATCTATCTTTCTTTATTTCTATTGTTTGTCTTTTTATATTTATCTGCTATCTATCTATCTATCTATATATCTCTCTATCTATCTATATGCCTGTCTATCTATTAATCTATCAGTCTATCAATATGTCTATATATCTATCTATCTATATGTCTGTCTGTCGGTCTATCTATTTATTAATCTGTCAATCTATCTACCTGTCTATCTATCTGTTTGTATATCGATCCATCTATCTATCTATCTATCTATCTATCTATTTGTCTTTTGATCGATCTATCTATCTATTTGTCTATCTATATGTCTATCAATCAATCTATCTATTTATCTATCAATCTGTCTATGTATCTATCTATCTATCTATTGATATATTTTTAAAACATATATCAATCTATCTATAAATTTTGTCTATCTATCTATGTATCTTCTAATATATCTTTTTATCTTTTCTAACTTTTACCTATCAAACAATCAATCTTTCTTTTCTATTTATTTGTCTATCTATTGTCTATATATTTGTATTTCTATAGTCATCTATTTGTCTATAAATAGATTCCAAACTATCTATCTATCTATGATACAATCCATCTATTTATTTACTTATGTATCTTTCTATCTATTTTCTCTTTTATCAATATGTCTATCTATCTATCTATATATGTATGTATCTATCTTTCTATATATGTATCTATCTATCTTTCTATTTATGTTTTTATCTATCTATCTATCTATCTATCTATTTTCTGTCATCTATCTATCTATTTAAGTGCATCATCTATCTTTATATCTATATATCTATCTATATATCTATCTAGATATGTCTTTCTATCTATCTAATTTATGTCTATTTATTTGTTTATAGATTTGTTTATCTTTCTATCTATCTATTACTATATCTATCATCTATCTATTATAAAACTCTATGTCTGTCTATAAATCTATCTTTCTATCTTATAACAATCTATATCTATCTATGTATCTATCTATAAATTTTAATGTCAATATATCAATCATCAATCTAGCATTCCTATATATTATCTATTTGTCTATTTATTTTTTTAACTATATATCTATCTATCTATCTGTCAATTAAACAATCTATTTATCTTTATGTCTATCTATTTATCTTTCTATCGATTAATCTATCTATTAATCTATTTATCTATCTATTTGTCTATCTATCTAGTTAATTATCTATTTATCTATCTGTCTATCATCTATGTATATATAATCTATCAATCTATCAATCAATCAATTTATTATTCTATCTTTCTATCTAAAAATCTAATTATCTATTTGTCTCTCTATATGTTTATCTATTTATCAATCAATTTATCTATCTATTTATATGTTATCTATCTTTTTTTTGTCTATCTATTAATTTGACTATCTATGTATCTATCTATCTATCAATTTGTATATAAATCTGTATATTAATCTTTCTATCAATCTTTCTATAAATCTATCCATCAATTCATCTATAAATCTATCCATCAATTCATCTATTAATCTGACATTCTTTGTATTAATCAATCTATCTATTTATCTATCTATCTATCTATTGCTAAATCTTTCTATTAATCTATCTATATATCTATTTGTTTATCCATGTGTCTATGTCTCTATCTATTTTCAATATATAATCTATATCGGATTATCTATCTTTTTATCTATTTATCTGTTTGTCTATCTATTTTTCTATCTATCATTCTATTTATCTTTATATTTAGCTTTATATTTATCTTTATATTTATCTTATATTATCTTTATATTTATCTTTATATTTATCTTTATATTTATCTTATATTTATCTTTATATTTATCTTATATTTATCTATTATCTAATCAATTAGCTATCTATCTATGTATCATCAATCTATATCTATCTATCTATCTATCTATGTTTCTATGTTTCTATTTTTCTATCTCTCTATCTATCTATTTTCTATCTATATGTCTATCGTTTTTTCTATATTTTTCTCTATCCATTTATCTATCTTTCTATCTGTCTATAAATATGTCTATCTATCGATATCTATCTATCTATCTAACTACTGTCTATCTATCTACCCATCTATCTGTTTGTCTATCTTTCTGTCTATCTATCATTCTAATAATGAATCTATCTATCTTTCCATCTTTCTATCTATCTATATCTCTATATATCTATTTATTTATCGATCTTTCTATATATCTATTGTGTATCAATCTGTTTAATAATATTTCAATTAATTTTTCTATCAATCTATACATCTACCTATCTATCTATTAGTCTGTGTGTGTGTGTGTGTGTGTATATATATATATATATATCTATTTATCTATTTATCTATCTATCTATATATCTATCGATCTATCTATTTATGAATCTATTTTCAAAATGTTTATCTATCAAACTATCTATGTATCTATCTGTCTGTCTATCTGTCTATCTGTGTGTTTATACATTTGTCATTTTTTCTGTCTATTTGTTTATTTGTTTATTTGTCTATCTATTTATCTATTTTTCTATATATCTATTTATTAGTTTTTTATCTATCTATTTATCTATCTATTTATCTTTCTACTTGACTATCTACTTACCTAACTAGTTGTTCGTTTATCCATCTATCTGTCTATCTTTTTTTATATCTATATATCTATTATTATATCTATCTATCTATCTATCTATCTCTCTATTTATCTATCTATCTGTCTTATAATATGTCTTCCTATTGGTCTATCTATCTGTAAATTTATTTGTCTATCAATTTGTCTATCTTTTTGTCTATCTTTTTATCTAACAATCAATATGTCTATCTAATTATGAATCTATTTGTCAAAATGTTTATCTATCAAACTATCTATCTATCTGTCTGTCTGTCTATCTGTGTGTTTATATATTTGTCAATTTTTCTGTCTATTTGTTTATTTGTTTATTCGTCTATCTATTTGTCTATTTTTCTATATATCTATTTATTAGTTTTTTATCTGTCTATTTATCTATCTGTTTATCTTTCTACTTGACTATCTACTTACATAACTAGTTGTTCGTTTATCCACCTATCTGTCTATCTTTTTGTATATCTATATATCTATTATTATATCTATTCTATCTATCTATCTATCTGTTTGTCTGTCTATTTATCTATCTATCTGTCTTATAATATGTCTTCGTATTGGTCTATCTATCTGTATAATTATTTATCTATCAATTTGTCTATCTTTTTGTCTATCTTTTTGTTATCTATCCATCTGTCAAATAATCAATCAATCTATCTATTTATCAATCTGTCTATCAATCTATCTAATAATTTGTCAATCAATCATTTATAAAATCTATATATCAATCAATCTATATATGTCTATTTATCTATCTGTATATTTGGCTATCAATCAATCAATCAATCTATTTGTATATCTATCTATTTATCTATCTATCTATATGTATATCTATATGTATAACTATATATCTATCTTTCTATATATCTATTTATCTATCTATCTATCTATTTGTTTATATATCTATATGTCTGTCTATCTATCTATCTTTCTTTCAGTCATATTGTCTACATATCTATATGTTTATCTATCTATTTATCTATATATTTATCTTTTTATATCTATATCTATCTATGTGTCTATCTATCTATCTATGTATCTGTCTGTCTATCTATCTATCCAATTTTATATCATTCTATCTATCAATTAGTCTATCAATTTGTCTATAATTGTTGTTATCGATCTGTCTATCAATCTTTATAGCAATCTTTCTATCGATTTGCATATCAATCTATCTATTTATCAATCAAACAATCTACCAGTCTATCTTTATGTCTATCTATGTGTCAATATATGTATGTCTGTCTGTGTGTGTGTGTGTATATATATATATATCTATCTATCTATTTATCTATCTATCTATAAAACTATCTATCAATATATCTATCTGTCTATCAATCTGTCTATCATTCTCTCTATCAAACTCTTTATCTATTTGTATGTTTATCTATCTATCTATTAGACTTGCTGCTATCTGTCTAATAAATCTCTCTCTACCTGATTATCTATCTAGCTGATTGTCTATCTATTTGTCTGTCTATATATCATTATCTTTATGTGCCTATGTGCCTATCTATTTGTCTATCTATTTATCTATCTTTCTATCTATCTATCTGTATGTACTAATTGTCTATCTATCAGTGTATCTATCTGTCTATCTTTTTGTATATTTATCTATCTATCTATCTATCTATCTATCTATCCGTCTATTTATTTATCTATCTATCTATTTTCCTATCTATCTATCTATCGGTTTGTCTATCTTTTAATCTATCAATCTTTATGTCTATCTATTTATTTATCTATCATATTATTTGCACATATATCTATCTATCTATTTATCTATTTATCTATCTATATTTCTATTTGTCTTTCTATATGACTACCTTTTTATCTATCTATCTTTCTTTATTTCATTCATTGATTCTTTCTTTTTTTCTGTCCATCTTTCTATCTATCAATTTGTCTATAAATCTATCTTTCAATTATAAATCTGTCTATCAATCTCTCTATCAATTTGTCTATATGTCCATCTTTCTTTATTTATTTATTAATCTATTTATAAATCTGTCTATCAATCTTTATATCAATCTGTCTATCATTCATTCTATCAATCTTTCTATGTATCAATCAATCAATCTAGCTACTTAAATATCTATCTTTTTGTCTATCTAGATGTCTATCAATCTTTCTATCTATCTATATATCCTTCTTAATATCTATTGATGTATCTATGTATCTGTCTGTCTGACTTTCTATCTGTCTTTCTATCTATCTCTCAATCTCTCTATCAAAATATAAATCTATCTATCTGTCTATCTGCCTATTTGACTATCTGTTTATTTATCTGTCTATTTGTTTGTCTCTCTGGCTGGTGTCTATCTACCCAGCTATCTATTTACTTGATTGTATGTCTATCTGATTATATGTTTGTATATCTGTCTGTCTATCTATTTATCATTTCTCTATCTATTACTATATCTAATTGTCTATCTATCTTTTTTATTTATCTATCTATCTATATATCTTTTATCTTATTTGTCTATCTATCTGTGTATATAATTTCTTATATATTTGTCTATCTATTTGATTCTCTATCTATCTTTCTATCTATTTATTTATCTATATGTCTATCTATCTAGCTATCTATTTTTCTATCAATCTATTTATCTACTTGTCTATCTATCTATCTATTTGTCTATCTATCTATCTATTTTTCTATCTATCTATCTATATGTCAATCTCTTTGTCTGTCTATCTATCTATCTATCTATCAATTTATCTGTCTATTTATCTATCTATCTTTCTGTCTATCTATCTTTTTATCTATTTAAATGTATATCCATCTATCTATATATCTTTCTATTATCTGTTTATATATCTTTCTATTTGTGTATCAATTTATCTATCAATATGTCCTTCAAACTATTTTCAATTTGTTTACCAATTTGTATATCAATTTGTCTATCAATCTTTCTTTCAATCTATCTATGAATCTATTTATCAATTTGTTTATCTATCTATCACTATAAACAAAGCCCAGGTGGCTAGGTTAATTTCCTTAGCTATTATATAAAATTTAGTTGCTAAAATATAATAGCGATGGAGTTAATATGTAAATTATCCGAAGTTAAAGTGTTCATCACAAAATATTAATGAAAAAAATATTTCCTTGGCAAATTTTTAAACAAAGAAGATTTACTAGCTAATTATTTTTTTTCCTTGCTAATTTTTATAGTAATTAATAGTAATAATTAAAATTTTTGACTGAATATATATAGAAAATTCCCTAGCTAAATTTGTTAGTGAAAATTCCCTAGCTAAGTTTCATTCAAAACATATACTATATTAAATTGAATAAAAACAAAAAGTAAAAGCTATTCAACATTTATTCTAATACAATAGTTACATAATTAAAACAAAAACATAACATAGGTTATATATTCATTAAAAACTAAAAAATCATCCTCATCATTAGTTAGTGCATTTGTGCAAGCCTCTCTTACGTGGTATCTCTGTTGGAACAATGAATTCTATCTGTCATGTCAAGGCCACTAACTATGACTCCATATAGGATATCTAGTGATACATTGCATTCTTAATTCTTTCATCTCATCATTTACTTCTTTTATTTTCGACATTTCTTCCTTCTAAAGAATAATCTACTGATATTTCTTTTTCATTTCTATCTCAATAAATACAAAATATTATTGAATTTCAATTACTTGCTATTCGACCACCTCTTCCACCACTACTGTGATAGAGGAACTAGAAGTACATTACTAAAACAAAAAGCAACTGCCTTCGAGCCGATGTCATACACTCGCTACTTTTTTTTTAAGCTGTTATTTATTAGTTATAACCCTCTCTTTTGGCAGAGGAATACCATTTTTACAAACTAACATCTACCCTTATCCCTATTACACCCATTCTTTAAAAAAAAACTTTAAGATTTACATCAATCTAAATGTATGCATTTATTGGGCAATGCATTTGAGAATTTTGAATTTTTCCTTTAAGGTTTGAGAGATGACTCTTATTTCTAATAATGAAAAGGAAGATTCTTTATTTGTCTTGCAATGATTGGTGCAGACTTTTTCAGCAGACCATATCTCTTTAATGTCTCATAATATCATGATCTTTGATTTTTCATGCTGGAATTCTACTTAGCTTCTTTTAATTTCAGCTGAAAACTTTATGCTGGAATTATTCTTGTAATATATGATCTTTGAGAAATGCTGGAATTCTCCCGCTTTTTTAGTGTATCCCACCTTGTTTATCAGCATATAAGTCCATGCCTCATTTAATTTCCGGTTAGCTTCTTTGGACTCATATATAAATATTCTGCCTAATGTGCTTGTTAATCAGCAGCTCATATCTTTTGATTTCTGCTTAACCTTCAAACATTCCAGCCTGCATAAAATCAAGAGCATCATATCCTTATAACATGATAGCCCATTTACCACCAATACCTAGGTAATTCAACCAGAAAATTCAGTAGCATTTTAGCAATTTCTGTATCATTCCATATCTTGATCTGTGAAAGTTCTTTGCTTGACTGCCTCCCTCCATGCTTTTTAATCTTTGATCTTCATTTACTCTACTATTACATTACTTTACATGGACTCCATACTTAACACATCTCAACTAAAATTTACAGACTTCCAGCAACTTTACTAAAGTAACACAGACTCATAAAAACACAACAGTCCACTTTTATCAAATAGCACAGACTCCATGCGCATATAATAAGAAAAGTAAACCGAAAGACAGCAGACACTATCTTTTCTCCATACTCTATTATCAAATACCCCATCCATCGATCCTTCAAATTAACCCTCATGGTGTTTATGAGTGTCCCTCTGAATCAGCTGGTGTACCTGATTATAGAACATCTAACATACAAAACATCAAATGTTATATGTAACATCAATCTTACCCAATTGAGCTACTAGATATTGCCAAGATTTTGATCTTGCTTTACGCAGTCTTCCTACAGGACTAGGAAGATTACCATCATTTCGTGACTTTACCTGTTCTTAAACAAAAGAAATTCCAGCAATAAAAAATCCAATACACAATCTTCCCTTAGTGCTAAAATTTCTGCATGGATAGCAGAGGAGGCTTTAATGGGTCCCGAGTAGGCAAGAATAAGTTGACCATTGTGGTCTCTTACAGCCCCTCCTCCACCTGCTAAACCTATTTTTCTATCAAAGCTGCCATCAGTGTTTAAAGCTAGTCTACCCTTTGCTGGTTTTTCCCACTTAATTGTTATGATTTTTTGCATAATGGGTTTTGAAACCGTTAGGTTCCATAATTTGAGGGTGTCAGCGTTTAAATGGGAATTACGTTTTACTATAGGACTAGCCTCTGACGTAATTTTAATTTCTCTCTTAATGGCCTTCCAAATATCTTCAGCTACCATAGTGAGGCCTTCATATCTACTACTATTTCTGGGCTTCTATATACACCATATAGCAATATGTGGGATATTATTTTGAAGCCAGGTTTGTAATCTATGCCGTGAATGGGCTGAACTCCATCTGAGGAGCCTATTTTTAAGAGGGATGCATTTATGTTTGAGGCCCATTTCAGATTCTAATCTTTTCCATATTTTTAACGCTATATTTCCTTGGGAAAACAGATGATCAAGCGATTCAACTGCTTGTCGGCAACATTCACATCTGGAAGGCAATTGGATGCCTTTCTTTTTTATATTTTCATCTATAGGAATGATGTTTGAGAGCACTTTCCAAGTGTTTGTTTTGATTTTTTGACTGTTATCATTATTCCATGCCCATTTAAATAGAGGTTGCACAACCTTCTTACATCTAATTTTTTCTTTGATGGATTTGAGTGAAAAGATTCCATCTGCACTCGGGGTCCATTTCCAGCCATTTTTGGAAAGTTTAGAGAAATTATCTACTAGTTCTCTTTATTTGAGCATTTGAATCCAAACTTGTGAGGCTTTGCTCTTTTTTCTTTCTCTATTTGTGTCTCCTTCTATACAATATTTAGCTGTCATAAATTCAGCCTAGAAGCTGTTATTATCTTTAAGCATCCACCATCTTTTGCATGCCCAAGCTTTGGCAAGGTCGTTTAGGTCAGCGAATCCCAACCCTGCTTCATGTTTAGATAAGTAGAGGTCTTGCCACTTTTTCCAGTGAAGCTTTTTTTTCAATTTTTGAATCCTCATAGAAATTGAGCAAATTCTTTTTCTAATCTTTTTTTGTCCGCCGTAGGAAGATACGTAATCATTAAATTTTGCATTACTACACTTTGTAATACATGAGTTATTAGGGTGATCCTGCCACTCATATTAAGAGTGTCTATTTTCCAACTTGCAATTTTATTTTTGATTTTAACAAATAAAGATTCTAAATAATCTGATTTTAGTTTACCTTCATAAAGAGGGCAACCAAGATATTGCATTGCACCTTTTTTCTGGGAAAAACCCGTTATGCTATTTATTCTATGAATTAGGCTAGGAGGGGCATTGTTGGCAATCATGAATTGACATTTTTTATTATTTATTTTTTACCCTGTTTCATCTTCTAAAACTTTTAACAATTCCATCAGGTTATAAAGGGATCTAGCACTGCCATTTGTGAAAATAATCACATCGTCCGCATATGCCAAACATCCCACAAAAGGGGTGTTTTCCGACTGACTAAAATGGCCAATTCTATTTGTGAGCATTTTAATTTTGATGTTAACAATTAATAATTCTAGGTAAATATTAAATAAAGAGGGAGAAAGAGGGTCTCCCTGTCTTAATCCTCTTATCGGCTTGATGTCTTTTCCTAATTCTCCATTAATAAGAATTTTAATTAGAGGGCTTGATATGCATCTATATATTAAGTCTATCCAGGTTTCTGAGAAGCCCATCTTTCTCATGGTAAAACATAATATACTTCATTCTACTCTATCGAAAGCTTTAGACAAATCTAACTTTAATAAAACATTGTGTCCTCTAGATTTAGTGCCTATTCCTTTGATCATTTCTTTTTCTAAACATATATTTTCCATTATTAATCTGTTTTTCATAAAACCGGACTGTTCTTTAGATATGATTTTTGGCAGGACTATTGCTAATCGACATTGGAGTAGTTTAGCAAGAATCTTATATATGGAGTTGCACAGACTTATAGGTCTAAAATCTTCAGCCTTTTGAGGATTCTCCATTTTAGGGATGAGGACCATGTACTTGAAACTCCATTTCTTGCCTATTTCTGCACCGCAAAAAAACCAAGATATGACATTTAAAAGCTCATTTTTTATGATCAACCAACAGGTTTGAAAAAATTCATTGTTCCACCCATCTGGGCCCGGAGCACTGTTTTTGCCCAAACTGAAAACCACATTCTTAAGTTCTTCTTCATCCGGGAGCTTAGTGAGAGTGTCATTTTCTTCACTAGTGATCTTTTTTTGAATGTTATTTAGGAGGAGATTTCCTTTTAGTGATATATCGCTTTTAAATATACTTTCAAAATGATCAACAAGGTGGTTTTTATTATCGGTGTCCTTGTCTATCCATTTATTTAAGAAATTTTTTAATCCTTTTATTCTATGTTTTTGTATTTTAAGTTTAGCTACTTTCTGGAAGAACTTTGTGTTTATATCTCCTTCTTTCAACCATTTTATTTTAGATTTTTGTTTCCAAAAAACTTCTTCCATAAAAAGTTTTAGATTTAATTTAGCTTGTGCACTATTTTCTTTCTACTGTCTTTGTTTTGAAGTGAGACGTGTTCTAACTCCATCTTTTCAACTTTCTGTTCTCCTTCTATAATGTTACTGTTAATATTACCAAATATATCTTTATTCCATATTCTTAAGTGATTTTTTAATCTATTTAACTTTATATTCCAGATTTGTCCAGGGTTGCCTAAAGCAGCCTGTGACCATGAGCTTTTAACCATATTAGTGAATGTATGATGCAAGCACCATGCATTCTGATATTTAAAGGAGTTATTTATGCATTTAGGCTTTTCTACTGATATTATTAAAGGGTCGTGATCTGAGCATGCTCTATTTAGGTGCCTCACTACCGTGGTCCCATATAATTCTAACCATTTTACATTATATAAAACTCTATCTAATCTTGCCCATATTGAGCCTTTATCTTTCCTGTTGTTGCACCAGGTATAATGAGAACCTAAAAAACTAGCTTCCATCAGACGAGCCTCTGAAATGGTCTCGTTGAATTGGGAGATAGCTTTTTTGTTAGGAGGGTTTCCCCCAATTTTCTCACTGGCTTTTCTTATTATGTTAAAGTCACCTCCTATTATCCAGGGTTTGTTTATATTAGCTATTTTTATCATATCATTCCACAGTGCTTTCCTACCTTCTTTTGTGCATTTAGCATAAATAGTTGAAATTATCTCCTCCCGGTCATTATCTAAACTAAAGTTAATCATTTGATCTGTGTCATCTAAGATATTTATGTTGAAAATATTTTTCCAAAATAGCCAGAGTTTATTATTTTTATTAGAAGAAGCTTTGTCAAAGCCTAGTATATTTTTATAGTGATCTAGTTGTTCGTTACTAACTATGGGTTCCGCCATAATTATAAGTGGAGTTTTATGGATTTGAATCAATTTTTTAATTCTTTTTATTGTTGAAGGGTTTGCAATACCCCTTGCATTCCAGTAGAGAAATCTTAACATTAAAGTTAGATTTAGCACTAGCTCTAGTGGTGCACTTTGAATCATAGCTTTTATTTATGTATTTTTTCATGTTTCTAAGTTTTTTTATCGCACTCGATTCTTCTATTTTCTCATCTCTCCATTGCCTGCCTAGCTGAATTGCCATAATTTTTATTTCCTCCATCGCCCATTCTCTATTTCCCATGTTATCTTTGTATCTACCAATATCTATATCATCTTTTGTAACTTTGTTTAGCTTAGATTTTTCCTCTTTTTTACCTAAGTTACTTCCACTCCTAACTTCTAGCTCTTCCTCCGAGCTATTAGGTATTTCCACGGACCATTTCTTCCTACTCTCTCTTTTTTTTCCAAATCTTCCTCTTCGAACCCTTTTGTTGATTTCTGCAATTTTTAGGATTAGTTCATGGGTTTTTTTATTTTCTTCTCTATCTACCTCCTCTCTCTCCCCTTCTATAGGAGGCACGTATTTAACAATTTCTAAACCAGTTCTTATTTCATTGATATTCTGTTCTATCGTGTGGGGAGGTTTAACTCTGTATTCTTCCCTCTCCTTCCCTGCAAACATTATTGAAGCCGGCCATTGCTTATATTCAGCACGTTTATTTTAAACAAGGCAATGGTCACAGTTGTGGCCGAGTTTATAACAATAAGAACAATATTGTGGGAGGTTTTCTGGAATTACTTCTTGCCATAATCCCTTCCCGTCTTTGCTGTCAATCCATATTCGGCGAGGAATATGTTGCAGCAAGTTCACCTCTATACAAACACGAGCTACGCTCGTGCGAGACAAGGTGACAGTGGCACCATCAAGAAGAAGAGGTGTGCCCACTGCATGGGCTATATGGTAGAGGGAGAACTTGTCGAAGAGATGTATGGGTAGCATAGGGAAGAGAAACCAAATCGGTGCGAGTGAAGACTCTTGCTTGGTTGAAAAGGTAGGCGTCCATTTGAAGGTGCGCATGGGGTAACCCATAATGTACCAAGTTCCTTTCAACCAGACTCTATGGAAGTCTTCCTCACTGGACATTTGGAGGAGGATGTGTTTGGCATCCTAAACGCCTATCTTTGTGTGACCTTTGAGCTTTAGTGATGCATAGAATGCTCTAACATCTTCAATATGCGGACGCCCATGAGAAAATTTGCCTACCACGGTGAATTTGTGAGCATCCGAGAGCATAGCTATATCTTTCGAGGAGAACTCTATCGAGGGTTCTCCGTTTTTTTCCCCGTAAATGTCCGAAGATAGGGAATAGTGCTGCGCGGTCTTCTTAAAATGTTGGGAAAATGATTTCTTGTCAATTAAGAAATCTAAATGCTCCATTTGAAGCTTGAAAATAGCTTCTTCTTCACTGATTTTGCTATTTCTCTCTCTAGAAATCGACTTTCTCTCTCTAGAACTTGAGAGCGAAACTTACACTCACTATTTCTTCTTACCTCCTATGGTCTCCAAATAGATACGATTATATTCAATTGGTTGAAGATCCATAGAACCCTCAACTAGGTGAGAATCAACTAACACTCATACCTCCCTTAGAACTGGTGTTAAAACATAATAAATTACTATGCTAGATATAAATAAAATAAATACAATTTTTTTCATTCCACACAACTTTCCAAATTTATTATAGCATTCTAAAACATTATTAATATAATAGATTCTTATAGCAATCATCTGAGATTTTTTGACAGCAAATTGCCCATCCACTTTCTTCACATGTATCTTTCTGAAAATCTTATAAAAATTGGGATCTCAACCCAATTCTCCGGCCTAAAGTATGTATTTTTTAAGTCAAAAAATAAATTGGTTAGAAAATTTTAGCTAAAATTGTAAAACCATGCAAAGATTTGAATTATTTGGATTATTAGGCCAACTATTAAATATATAAATGTTTTAAAGTTATAAATTGTATCAAATATCAATCATGCTTAATGCTCGACTTTGACCCTTTTGTGTGGCAAGACATTTATGTACCTGGTCCAGGTACATTAATCCATAAGTTTTTGGTAGCTAACTCTAATTTTTTTCTTCTGGCTTCTCCTATTACTTAAGCCATCTAGGACATTCATCCTCATGTATAAAATCAGGCCTATCTTTTAGAATCTTTAATTATGGATAAAATCTGAGTATAGTTTAGCTCTTTGCTCTCCCATAATGACTTTATCTGTCCATCAAATTGGAATGCCCATGTACACTGATAATATATATAGAAAATTCACAAAAAAATGATCATAATAACAAGGATATAATTCTTTTATTCTTGACTAATAACAAACATAATAGTTAACTAATTAGATAATTAATTTTCATTACATTTGTTTCTTTTTTTTACCTGAAAGATATAGCACCACCACCCGCTCATGCCTTACACGATGCTGATTTCGATTTAAGGAATTGTGACTTACCTGAGGCTATTCGCAATGGATTACCAGCTCAACCTCTGGCAAATCCAGAGGTAGAGCTGGCTCTTTCACTAGGGTGTAGATGAAGAGTACTTTTGACATGGGTGAATAACCCATCGAGTGTACTCCTCCTAAACTGAGATTAGCTAGATGCACAGACTCCTGATTAGGTAATGTTTATGTAAAATTATATGGTTCTATATTAATTATATTCATATTATTGTAAAATTTATTGATATTATGTGTTCACATGTAGGTGTCATGGCAACAATACGTGGGACAGTTACTTGATTAGCTCCCATATATCTGCTTAGCTGATCAGGAGATCTAGCAGATGATGTCACAGCTTATTTGTTTCAAGATTGTTGAGTGGCATCATCTAGATAAAGTCCTGCACCAGTTTTGGATGCTTCAAAAGATGCCTCCAACTTGCTCTTATAAGCAACAGTTGCATGCAATGGATACACGTAGATGATATTAATGCAATTGGGCGATGTATCATGCAACATACATAGAATTATAGAAGACACGAGTGGCTAGGATTATTACTTCACCCCCTATGGTAGGTTTAATGGACTTTAACTATCCATACATGCAGTGGTATCATCGTATTACATGATGTTTTATGACACCATTACTTTATAGGGATGATATGGGGTTCCATACTACAGCCAGTTGTATGGATCTTTTGGTAAGTTAGAATCATCTGTTTCTAAAATATTTTACCTAATTTTTAATAATTAGATTATGTAATTATAATTCTTTCTTTGGTTCACTCAGATTTCCGTTATGGTTGACATAGCCATTCACTCTCGTGTTGATACTCTTGGTACTTTATGTGACATAGATCATATTGCCTGATAGGTGTATCACCAGATTGGTGAAGACCATCATATCGCTGGGTACACTAAGGAAGCTTCGACATCACATGAACCATTTATTTGATCTCAGGTGTCGTCAACACCATCACATATGCATCCCATTTGATGTAGAGGAAGAGGGAGAGCGGGAATTGATCACAAAGGTCATGCTCGAGATGGTAGATTAGGTCATGGTTCAAATAGTGAGAGTGGTTTAGGTACACTACGAGCTGACAATGCCTACTTTTTACCCCTCATCCAAGATGTTTATACCCCAACACACATGCATATCACCTTACATACCCACTCAAATTGATGCATCACCTTCCCTACCCCCATATTGACACAATTCCTCTAAAAGTGCTTGTTCCTTCTGATTATCCAAGATATTCTCCGATCATCTCGGACAAAATTCCTACTAAAGTTGTGTGTGTGTTAAATTTATCTTCTTCTAGTCTGTTAAATAAATATGCTTATCTATTTTTTGTTGCATGTGATGTTTTGTGTGTTTTGATTGAAACATAATGGATGGTACAGATTTTGTTCCCAAGGTGACAAGTTTGAGCGACTCGGTATGATGCCTCCCACAACCAAAATCTCCGAGAGATTGTTCATACATGGGATTAGATTGTGAGAGCACTTGTTGACTATGCACAAAAAAAAGGTTGGAGGCACCTTCAACTCTTTTTGTGGGACTTTGGAGAAGATTGTAAGTTCTGCATCATAGATATGATTTGATGTTTAGCATGCTTTTGTATTTGTTGGATGATTAAAACTCATGTGTGTGTGTGTTATCTTGAGATATGGTTTTAATTTATTTTGTAATTTTTTTCACTTGGATACAATAGAATCTATGTATCCTATAATTTAATTTTTTGCACTTGAGATGTGAATAATTAGAAGACTGATGAAGATTTCTATATAATATGCAAATGCTGAATTGTTTGCAGCTGTAGGGTTTGGTGGAGAGGAGGAGGCCACTGGTGGAATAAATGGCTGAAAAATTTGGGGGGTCAGGTGAAAATGAAGAAAAGAAAATTGGAGGAAGGCAGAATAAGATCATACAGGGATAAACTCGTTCAAAAGCTAGTGTTGTGAACGATAGATATTAGTTTAATTAAATAGCCATCGTTCCCAATGCCAGCAATTGAAAATTTTTAGATTCAATAGCTGGCATTGAGAATGACTACCATTGGTTTAATTAAATAGCAGTCATTCCTAAAGTCGGCAACTAAATTTTGAAATTCAAATGCCGGCATTATGAATGATGACCATTGGTTTAATTAAATAGGTATCATTCACAATGACGGCATATAAAAAATTTTAAAAATCTATAGCCTGAATTTACAACGCTGGCCTCTAATTTTTAAAATTCAAAAGCATGGCTATTAATATTAAATTCTAAAAATAAATTTCAAGATAATTATTTAGTGAGGGATTTTTTCTGGAGCTAATTAGCTAAGAAAAATCCATCAATAAATTCATTGATAAATTTATTGCCAATCTTTGTACAAAAATCTATGACAATATTGTCTAGAGATATTTTTCCATCAAAAATTTTTATCACTATTCCATCAAAAATCCATCAAAAATTATTCATTCGATATAAAATCAAACATATCTTGCTATTCCCTAGCTAATCCCTTTGAAATTAGCTAGGGATTATTTGCCTAAAAAATTTTCATAGCTAAATAGATAATTTCTTATAGTGTATGTGTCTATCTATCTACATATCTATTTATCTATGTATTTATCTGTCTGTCTATCTGTCTATATGGCTATATATATATATATTTATATATGTGTATATCTATCTATTTGACTATTTATCCATTTATATATTTTTTGATCTATCTATCTCTTCTTTTTATGTAACAATCAATCAATCAATCTGTCTGTCTTTCTATCTATCTGTCTATCTATATATCTATCTATCAATTTATCAATCAATCTATATATCTATCTATCACTATCTATCTATTTGTCTATCTATATATCTTTCAATCAATCTAAATATCTGTATATCTATTAATGTATCTATCTATCTCTTGATATTTCTATGTATAAATCTATCTATCTATCTTTCTTTCTTTATATATTTCTATCTAACTAACAAACTATCTATCTATCTTTTATTCTTTATTTCTTTCATTCTATCTATCTATCTTTCTATTTATCTATCTATCTTTATATATATCTTTCTATTAATCTATATATCAATCTGTCTATTAATCTTTCTATAAATCTATCAATCAATCTATTTATCAATGTTTCTATTAATATGAATATATATTGGTCCATATATATGTCTATCTATCGGTATATCTATCTTTTTATCTATCTATATGACTATCTAGATGTCTATCTATCTGTCTATTTATCTATTTATTTATATGTGCATCTATATATCTATCGATCTACCTATCTATTTTTCTATTTATTTATCTATCTACATATATATCTTTCATTATAATAATCTATTTATAAATTAATCTACTAATTTGTCTATCAATGTATTTATCAATCTGTTTGTCAAAATATTTATCTATCTATTTGTTTGTCAGTCTATCTGACTATCTATATATCTATCTATCTATTTGTCAGTTAGTATGTCTAACTGTCTATCTGTGTGTATGGTTGTCTGCCTATTTATCTATTTATCTGTCTGGGTATCTATTAGTCTTTCTAATTGTCAATCTGCCTAACTATCTATCTACCTGACAATTTGCCTACATAAATATGTGTATGTTTATCTATCTATTTATCTATCAATCAATCTATCTATCTATCTATCTATCTATGTGTCAATCTATCTACCTATTTTCGATGTATCTATCTTTGTATTTGTATATTGATCTTTCTATCTATGTGACTATCTATCTATCAATCTAACTAAATATCTATCAATTTGTCTATCTATCTATCGATCTATATGTCTTTTTATGCATCTATCTATCTGTCTATTTATATGACGATCTATGTATCTATCTATCTGTCGATTTGACTATCAATTTGTATATCTATCTATTTATCTATCTATCATTCTGACTATCTGTCTATCTGATCTATCTGTTTGTCTATCTATCTTTCTTTCAATCTTTCTTTCTATCTTTCTAAAAATTTGTCTATCTACTTATCTATGTATCTATTTGTCTATCAATCTATCTAGCAATTTATCTATCTACCTATATTTTAATCTATATATCTTTCTATCTATCAATCTCTCTGTGAATTATTATATCAAATTGTGTATCAATCTATCTATCAAGCTATCTATAAATCTATCTATTAATCTGTCTATTAATTTGCCTATCAAACAATAAATCTATCCATTTATCTTACTATCTATCTATCTATATGTATTTTATGTGTCTATCTATCTGTCTATTTATCTGTTTATCTAACTATCTATCTAATTATCTGTCTATTTATCTATCTATCTGTTTGTTTGTCTATCTATATATATATATATATATATATATCTATTTGTCTGTCTATCTAACTATCTATGTTTCTAATTATCTATATATCTATCTATATATCTATCTATATATCTATCTATATATCTATCTGTCTATCTATCTATCTATATATTGTCTATCTATCTATAAATCTTTCTATCTATCTATTTGTCTATCTTTAATATATCTCTCTCTATCAATATGGTGATCTATCTATCTTTCTATTTATCTATCAAAATGTCTATCTATCTATCAATCAAATTGTCTATCTATCTGTCTATCTATATGTCTATCTTTATATCATTCTACCTATCAATTTATTTATTCAATAAATCTACCTATTTTTCAATCAATCTATCAATCAATTTGTCTATCAAACTATTTATGTTTCTTTTTGTGTTTATCAATTTATTGATCTATCTGACTATTTTTCTGCCTATCTATCTACCTATCTACCTGACTATTTGTTTGTCTATCTATTTATTTGTATATCTATCTATCTATCTATTTATCTATATATCTATCAGTCTATCTATCTGTCTCTCTAAATATCTATCTATTTGTCTATCTATCTATCTATTTAAATGTCTAACTATTTGTCTATCTATCAATCTTTCTATCTATATGTCTATATATCTATGTATTTATCTATCTATATATATGCATTTCTCTCTATATAAGTATCTATCTATTGATATATCTATCTATATGATAATCTATCTGTCCATCTATCTTTGTAATTATTTGTCTATCTATTTATCTATCTGGGTATTTATTTGTTTATATAATTTTCTATCTATTTGTCTATCGATATATCTATCTTTATACCTATCTATTTATCTATCTATCTATCTATATGTTTGTCTATGTATCATTCTATCAACTATCAATCTATCATTCATTCTTTCTACTAAAAATATATTTATGTATATGTCTTTCAATTTATTTTTCTATATGTATATCAATCTCTCAATCAAATTTGTATAAGAAACTATGAATCAATCTATCTATCACTCTATCTATCATTCTGAATCTTAATCTATCTATTAATATGTCTATCAATCAATCAATCTATCTATCTATTTATGTGTCTCTCAATCAATCAATCAATCAATCTATCTGTCTATCTATGTATCAATCTATGTGTATATCTATATGTCTATCTATCTATTTGTAAATCTATATATCATTCTATTTATCTATCTATTTGTCTCTCTATCTATTTATCTATATATTTATTTATATATATGTATTTATGTCTATCTATTTATATATCTATCTATCTACTTGTCTATTTGTCAATCTCTCTATTTATCTTTCTGTATATCAATTGTCAATCTTTCTGTATAACTTTATGTCTATCTATTTGTCTATCTATCTGTTTATCTATCTTTATTTCTATTTATCTATCTGTATATCTATCTGTCTATTTATTTTTCTATTAATCAATCAATCTATCTATCTTATCTTTCTTTCTATCTTTCAATCTAATTATCAATCAATCTACCTATTTGTCTATCTATTTGTTAATAAACTTGTCTATCGAACTATTTATTTATATATATATTTATCTCTCTCTATGTCTATATGTTTGTCTCTTTTTCTGTCTATCCATATGTTTATCTATCTGGTTGTCTAACTTTTTCCTTTAATGTCTATCTTCCAAGCTATCTATCTACCGGACTGTCTATTTTTCCTAACTATATGTCTGACTATCTATCTGTTTATCTGAATATCTTTCTAACTATTTATCTATTAATATATCTAACTAACTATCTATCTATCTATCTATCTGCCTATCTACCTATCTATTTGGCAATCTATATGGCTATCATCTTTCTATTTATCTGACTATATATCTATCTATCTACTTATATATTATCTGTCTATTTATATGTCTATTTATCTATGTATCTATGTATCTATCTATCTATCTATCTATCTAACTGTCTTTTTATCTATCTATCTATCTATCTATATGATTATTTATCTATCTAACTATCTATCAATATATCTGTCTATCTATCTATTTATCTATCTATCTATATGTCTGTATATCTATTTTTCATATATCTATCCATCGATCTATCTAATAATTTATTTATCTATCTATATATCAATATATGTATATATCTATCTATATATCAATATATTTGTCTATCTATCTTTCTATCTATTTATTAAAAAATCTATCTATCTATTTGTTTATATATTTTTATATTTATCTGTCTATCTATTTATCTATCTATCTATATGTCTGTATATCAAATTTTCATATATCTATCCATCGATCTATCTAATAATTTATTTATCTATCTATATATCTATCTATGTATATATCTATCTATATATCAATATATTTGTCTATCTATCTTTCTATCTATTTGTTAAAAAATCTATCTTTCTATTTGTTTATATATTTTTATATTTATCTATCTATCTATTTGTCTATCTATCTATCTATCTAACTATCTATATATAAATCTATCTGTCTTTCTATTTGTCTTTTAATTTGTCTTAGCTATCTATATATTAATCTCTCTATCAATTTGTATATCCAACAGTGTTCCAATCTATCTACAAATCTATTTATCTATCTGTCTATTAATCTTTCTATCAATCAATCAATCTATCTCTCTACCAATGTTTTTATCTATCTATCTATCTATTTATCTATATGTCTATATATGTGACTATATATCTGTTTATCTATCTATTTCTATATATATATATATATCCGTTAATTTATCTGTCTATGTTTCTATCTATCTATTTGTCTATCTTTTTCTCTATCATTTTGTTTATTAATTTGTCTATCTTTCTATCTATCTTTTTGTTTATTAATTTGTCTATCTTTCTATCTATCTTTCTGTCAATCTTTCTATATATCATTCTATTTATCTATCTCTGAATCTATCTATCTTATTGTAAATGTATCCATCTATCTCTCTATCTATCAATCTATCTTATTGTTAAATGTATCCATTTATCTCTCTATCTATCATTTTATCTGTCAATCTATGTGTCTATCTATCTATCTATCTATGTATCAATATATCAATTTTTCTAACTAACTATCTTATATTTATTTATCGATCTATCTCTAAATATATCTATCTATCAATCTATCTATCTACCAATCTAATAATCTGTCTATCTATGTATCTATCTATGTATCTATGTAGATATCTACCTACTTATCTATCAATCTATTTATCTTTCTATCTATCTATATATCTATCTTTATATCTGTGTATTTATCTATATATTAATCTAACTTTCTATCCATCTTTCAATATATCAATCTATCAATATATCTATCTATAAATCTGTCTATTATCTGTCTTTCCCTCTATCTATCTATATATCTATTTATCTGTCTATCTATCTATTTGTCAATCAATCTATCAATCTATCTATTAGTCAATCTATCAATCTATCCTTTGGTCATCTTTTTTCCGATATATTTGTCTATCAATCTCTTTTTCTATCTATCTATACTAACTAACTATCTATCTATCTTTTAGTTGATCTATCTATATATTTGTCTATATATCTTTGTAATAATACATCTATCGATATATCTATTTATATATCTTTCTATCTAACAATCCATCTATCTGTCTAAGTATTTAATGATAAACAATTTTATTGATAGATCTATCTATTTAATTATATTTTGCTATCTATCTATATTTTAACTAATTTAATATTATTTAATGATATAGTTATATCTATTTAATGATAGATATAACTATATACATGTATCTGTCTAAGTATTTAATATTATTTAGCTCTATTAATATACATGATATAGTTTATTATCTATCTGTCTAAGTATTTAATGATAGACTAATATTATTTAATTTTAATATACATGATATAAGTTTATAAATAAATTATTTTTAATATACATGATATAATTATTATATAGTAATATATTTTGCTTTTCTTTTGAATAATTTTAGGTTTTGATATTATATTTTAACTAATATCAATCTTATTCATAATAGATTTTTAATTTATTTTTTTATAATTATTAGAATATTTATCAATAAAATTGTTTATATTGAATTTATATGATATATAATTATAAATTATTATGATTATTATAAATAAATATTTATTGACTTAAGAAAAAAATTTAAAAATTATTATATTTTCAAAAGTTATAACCTTGAAAAATGAGAAAAAATAATAAAAATAAATTTTTTGTTATTTCATTTTTTAAATAAAACTTATATATCATTAAATGATTACTTACTTAAATCAGTAAGCTCATAAACCCCGAAACCCCTAAATAAATAAACCTTTTAATAGCTATATTTTACTTATTAAATAATAAATCTCATTTATATTTCTATTTATTATAATTTTAAATATTCACTTTAATTATTTATAGTTTATTTTTTTAGAAAAATATATTCTAAATAAATTTCGAATGAGACAAATAATATTAAAATAATTTATATTTAACCAAAAAAATATATAAGCTTAAAAAAGCAGCAAAAATTTAAAAATTAAATATTATTATTTAGTAATATATTTTGATTTGATTTTGAATCATTTTGTGTTATGTAAATATATTTTAATTAATATTAAGATTTTTAATAATAGTTTGTTAATTTAAATTTTGATCATTATTATAATATCTATCATTAAAATTGTTTATATTTAATTTATATGATATATAATTAGTAAGATTAATATAATTAATCATGATATTCACATTTCAAAAAATTTTAAAAATTATTTTCTTTTCAAATATTATAACCTTTGAAAAACAGAAAAAATCAAAGAAAAAATTTTTTACTTTTATTATATAAATAAAACCTATAAACCACTAAATGCCTAAAAACATAAATTGTTAAACTTCTAAACAACAAAACCCCTATATAATTTAACCATTAAACCGGTATATTATATATAATAAATAATAAATCTCATTTTTATTAGTATTCATTATAATTTTAAACATACATCTTAATTATTTATTAGTTTATTTTTATAGAAATATAATTTAAAAAATAAATTATTAATGAGACAAATAAAATTTAAAAAATTTATTTTTTATCAAAAAATATATAAGGATATAAATGTATACAAAAATTTAAAAATTTAAAATTAATATATAGTAAAATATTTCACTTTGATTTTGAATCATTTTAGGTTTTGCAAATTTATTTTAAACAATATTTATCTTATTAATAATTGTTTATTATTTTTTTATGATCTTTATTATAATATATACCAATAAAATAGGTTATATTGAATTTATATGATATTTAATTATTATGATTATTAACTTCATATTGTATTCACTTTTCAAAAAAAATTAAAAATTATTATATTTTCAAAGGTTATAACCTTCAAAAATGAGAAAAAATAACAAAAATAATTTTTTTATTATTTTATTATTTAAATAAAACATATAAACCACTAAATGCCTAATCATTTAAATATCTAGACTCCTTAACCCCAAAACCCCCTAAATACTTAAATCATTAAACGTATATACCCTATATAATAAATAATAAATTTCATTTTTATTTGTATACATTATAATTTTAAATATTCATTTTAATTATTTTTTAGTTTATTTTTAAAGAAATTTTAATTACAAAATAAATAATGAGTGAGACATATAATTAAAATAAATTATTTTTAATGAAAAAATATATAAGCTTATAAAAAAAAACAAAATTTCAAAAATTTAAAATTATATTTAGTAATATAATTTACTTTGATTTTGAATTATTTTGTGTTCTTCAAATATATTTTAAATAATATCTATCTTATTAATAATAGTTTATTAATTTATTTTTCGATCATTTTAATAATATATATTAATAAAATTTTTTATATTAAATTTACATCAAATATAATTATTAAGATTATTATAACTAACTATTTTATTCATATTTTAGAAAGATTAAAATATTATTCTTTTTTCAAAGGCTATAACCTTTTAGAATCACGAAAATTCATAAAAATAAATTTTTTCTTATTTCATTGATTAAATAAAACCTATAAATACCTAAATGTTCAAACATATAAATCAATAAACTTCTTAACCTCAAAACAACAAAAAACTTAAACCATTAAATAGGTATACCTTAAATAATAAATCATATATCTCTTTTTTTTAGTATTCATTATAATTTTAAATATTCATTTTAATTATTTATCAATTTATTTTTATAGAAATAATTATTACAAAATAAATTATTAGTGAGACAGGTATAATTTAAATAATTTATATTTCATCAAAAAAATATATATGCTTATAAAATGAGGGAAATTTTTTAAAATAAAAAATTATTATTTAGTAATATATCTTATTTTGATTTTGAATCATTTGAGATTATACAATTATATTTTAATTTATATCATTCTTATTAATACTAGTATATTAATTTATTTATTGATCATTATTATAATATCTATTTATAAAATTATTTATATTTAATTTACATTATATATAATTATTAAGATGAATATACCTAAATATTATATTCACATTTAAAAAAATTTTAAATTTTTATATTATCAAAGGTTACAACCTTCAAAAATTAAAAAAATTCAAAAAATTAAATTTTTATTTTTTAATTCTTTAGCTAATAACTATAAATCACTAAAGGTCTAAACACTTAAATCACTAAACTTCTAAACCCAAAAACACCTAAATAATTAAACCATTAAACCGGTATATCCTGAATAATAAATAATAAATCTCAATTTTATTTGTATTCATTATAATTTTAAATAAATATTTTAATTATTTATTAGTTTATTATTATAGAATTATAAATTACAAAATAAATTATGAGTAAGACAAATTAATTTAAATAATTTAATTATAATAACAAAAATATAAAGTTATAAAAAAAGCCAAACATTAAAAAAATTATTATTAAGTAATATATTTTACTTTGATTTTGAATAAATTTTGATTTTACAAATTTATTTTAAATAATAACTATCTTATTAATAATAGTTTATTAAATTTTTATTGATCATTATTATAATATCAAGCAATGTAATTATTTATATTGAATTTAAATGACTTATAATTATTAAGATTATTATAGCTAAATATTATATTTAGATTTTAAAAAACTTTAAAAATTATTATATTTTTTAAGGTTATAACCTTCAAAAATTAAAAAATAATAAAAATAAATTTTTTGATATATCATTGTTTAAATAAAACTTATAAACCACTAAATGCCTAAACACGTAAACCTCTAAACTCCTAAACACAAAAGCCCCTAAATACTTAAACCTTTAAACTCGTAAACCTTAAATATTATTTAAATAATTTATTAAAATATTAATTCAAAATAAATTATTATTGATACAAATATAATTTTAATAATTTATTTATCATCAAGAAAAAATATTAGCTAATAAAAAGAAGCAAAAACTAAAAAAAATTATTATTTAGTATTAAATTTTACTTGGATTTTTAATATTTTTAGGTTTTGCAATTATATTTTAATTTATATCTATCATATTAATAATAACATATTAATTTATTTTTTGATAATTGATATCATATCTATCAATAAAATTGTTTATATTTAGTTTATATTATATATAATTATAATGATTATTATTACTAAAAATTTTATTCGTATTTTTAAAAAATTTTAAAATTATTATATTTTCAAAGGTTATAATTTTCGAAAATGTGAAAAAATATCAAAAATAATTTTTTTGTTATTTCATTATTTAAATAAAACCTATAAACCACTAAATGCCTAAAAACATAAATCGCTAAAGTCATAAACAAGAATACCTTTAAATACTTAAACTATTAAACTGGTATACATTAATAATAAATTATAAATCTTATTTTAATTTTTATTCAGTATAATTTTATATTTTTATTTTAATTATTATTAGTTTATTTTTATAGAAATATTAATTACAAAATAAATTATTAGTGAGATGGATCTAAATTAACCTGTATCCCTAAAATAATAAATAATAAATAATAAATCTCATTTTTTTTATTATAATTTTAAATATTCATTTTAATTATGTATTTGTTTATTTATATATAAATATTAATTACAAAATAAATTATGAGTTAGACAAATATAATTTATATAAATTATTTTTCATCAAAAAAATATAGATAAACTTATTAAAAAAATTCAAAAACAAAAATTATATTATAGTAATATATTTTTCTTTACTTCTGAATCATTTTAAGTTTTGTAATTATATATTAATACAAAGTTAAATCAGTAAACTCCTAAACCACATAATGCCTAAATACATAAACCATTAAACTGCTATATACTACTTAATAATTAATAATCTAATTTTTATTTCTATTTATTATAATTTTAAATATTCATTTTTATTATTTATTAGTTTATTTTTATTGAAATATTTATTACAAAATAAAGTATGAGTGCGACAAAGATAATTTAATTAATTTATTTTTAATAAAAAAAATATACGCTTATAAAATAAGTAGAAATTTAAAAATTAAAAATTATTATACAGTAATAAATTTTACTTTAATTTTGAATCAATTTGGGGTTTTTAAATATTTTTTAATTAATATCTATCTTTTTATTAATAGTTTATTAATTTAATTTTTTATCATTATTATATTATCTATCAATATTATTGTTTATATATAATTTATATGATATATAATTATTAATATTATTATAACTAAATATTGTATTCACATTTCAAAAAATTGTAAATATTATTATATTTTCAAAGGTTATACCTAAGAAAATGATAACAAATTATAGAAATTTTTTTTTGTTATTTTATTTTTTATATAAAACCTATAAACCACTAAAAGCCTAAAAACATAAATCGCTAACTCCTAACGACAAAACCTCTAAATAGTTAAACTATAAACTAGTTTGCATAATAATAAATCTTAAATCTCATTTTAATTTTTATTCAGTATAAATTTTACATTTTTTGTTAATTATTTATCAGTTTATTTTTATACAAATATTAATACAAAATAAATTATTATTGAGACAAATCTAATTTAAATAATTTATTTTTCATTAAAAAAAAGAGGCAAAATTTTAAAAACAAAAATTTATTATTTAGCAATTATTTTATTTTATTTGAAATCATTTTAGATTTTGCAATATATTTTAATTTATATGGATACTTATTAATAATATTTTTAATTTTTTATTGATCATTATTATAATATGTATTAAATAAAAATTATTTATATTGAGTTTACCTTATATATAATTATTAAGAAATATTATAACTAAATATTATATTTACATTTAAAAAAAATTAAAAATTATTATATTTTCAAAGGTTAACGTTTGAAAATTAAAAAAAAATCAAAAAAATAAATTTTTTATTTTTTCATTCTTTAAATAAAAACTATAAATCACTAAAGGCCTAAACACTTAAATCACTAAACCACAAAACACCTAAATACTTAAACTGTTAAACTAGTATATCCTGAATAATAAATAATAAATATCTATTTTATTTGAATTCATTTAGTTTTAAATATTCATTTTAATTTTTATTAGTTTATTTTATAGAATTATAAATTAAAAATAAATTATGAGGAATACAAATATAATTTAAATAATTTACTTTAATAAAAAAATATAAACTTATAAAAGAAGCAAAACATCAAAAAAATTATTATTTAGTAATATATTTTATTTTGATTTTGAATAAATTTATGTTTTGCAAATATATTTTAAATAAAATCTTTCTTATTAATAATAGTTTATTAATATTTTATTTAATAAAAAAATTATTATTTAGTAATATATTTATTTTTGATCATTAATATAATATCTATGAATATAATTGATTATATTGAATATACATGATATATAATTATTAAGATTATCATAACTAAATATATTCACATATAAAAAATTTAAAAATTTTTATATTTTCAAAAGTTAAACCTTCAAAATGATAAAAATAACAAAAAAATTTTTTGTTATATCATTGTTTAAATAAAATTTATAAACAATAAATGCCTAAATACATAAATATCTAAACTCTTAAACCCCAAAACCCCTAAATATAAATCTCATTTTTTTTAATTATAATCTTAAATATTAATTTTAATTATTTATTTGTTTATTTATATATAAATATTAATTAAAAAATAAATTGAGCTAGAAAAAAATAATTATATAAATTATTTTTCATAAAAAAATTATAGATAAACTTTTTAAAATAAAAAAAAATTCAAAACAAAAAATTATTATATATAAATATATTTTACTTTGCTTTTG
>JAREIK010013560.1:0-29670 GCA_029783825.1 Sapria himalayana
TAGATAAACAAATAATATATACATAGAGAGAATAATAGATAGACATATAGACAGATACCCTAAATACAGGTAGAATCATAGATAGATAGATATATTGATATACTGATAGATAGATCGATAGATAGATAGACAAATATACATATCAAAGATAGATATATAGTTAGAATTATAGATATACAAATAGCAGAATAGATAGATAGGCAGAAAAATAGACAGATAGATAGATATATAGATATACAAATAGATAGATAGATAGATAGACTGATAGATAGATAGGTAGATAAAAATAAATAAATTGATAGATAAACACATAAAACATAGACAGATAGAAAAGAGATAGACAAAAAATAGAATCATACATAGATAGATATATTTCTAGATAGATAGTTAGATAGATAAACAAACATAAGATAGATAGATAAACAAATAAACAAATAGACATATAGAAAGATAGATGATTATACTAATAGGCAACTAGATAGTTTGATAGATAGACAGATAGATAAATAGATAGATATAAAATTTGATAGTTAGACAAATAGATAGATTGACGGATAGACATATAGACATATAGATATATTTTTAAATTGAAGATTGATAGACAGATAGATAAACAAATATATAAGTCGACAAATAAATAGATAGAAAAATATAGAGATATACAGATAGACACATAGATAGACATATAGATAGATAAATAGATAGATAGATTGACATACAACTAGACAAATAGACAGATTGATATTTAAATTGATAAGAAAATAGATTGATAGGTAGATAGATAGACAAATAAATTGGTAGATAGGTAGACAGATAGATATAAAGATAGACCAATAGATCGATAGATATATCTTTAGTTAGTTAGTAAATTAGATAGATTGAAATATAAACAAATAGATAGATTGATAAATTAATAGATTAATAAATAGACAAATAGATACATAGATAGATAGACAAAAAATACAAAAAGAAAGTTAGACATATATATATATAGATAATGAGATAGACATATAGATAGTTATATAAATTGATAGATAGACAAATATATAATTCAATAGATACATTGATGGATAGATTCATAGACTTATAGATTGATAGATTAATAGATAGATATATAGATAGATAGATAGATAGATTTGCAGATAGATAGATAGATAGAGAAACAGATTAATAGATAAACAGATTGACAAATAGATATATACACAAATAAATATATAAATATATAGATAGATATATAGACAGATAGACAAATAAACATATAGATAGATAGACAGATTGATGAATAGATAGATAGATTGATAGATGGATAAAAAGATAGATGGATATACAACTATATAGATATATAGACTTCTAGTTTGATAGACTAATGGAAAGATAAAGAAAAAGATAGATAGAGAGATAGGTAGATTTAGTAGATAGATAAATAGACAAATAAATAGATAAATAGACTGATAGATAGACATATTGACAAATATATAGATACACATATAGATTGATAGACATATAAATAGATCTATAGACAGACATATAAATAGATAGATATATAGTTAGATAGATAGATACATAGATCGATAGACAAATAAATACACAGATAGATATACAGATATATAGACAAATAGATAGAAATATAGATACACAAATAAATATAATAAAAGATAGACAGACATATAGAAAGATAAGTAGATAGACTGATAAATAGACAAATAGACATAGAGATATATAAACAGATAGAAAGTTAAATAGACATATAGAAATACAGAGAGATAAATAGATAGATAGATAGATAGATACATAAAAATATAGATAGACAGATAGATAGATAGATAGATAGACATGCAGATAGACAAACAATAAATAGTCAAATAGAAAGTCAATTAAAAAGACTCATAGATCGACATATAAATAAATAGGAGGACAAATAGATAGACAGATATATGGATGGATAGATAGACAAATAGATATACATATAGATAGTTATATAGATAGATAGAAAGATGGATAGTTAGATACATAGATGGATAGATAGATTAATAAATAGATAGTGAGATATATATATATATATATATATATATATATATATATATATTATATATTTATATTTATATAGGTAGATACATAGATTTATAGATAGGAAGATAGATAGATAGGTATATAGTTAGAATAATAAATTGATAGATAGATTGATAATTAGAATAATAGATAGATTGATAGACATATTTTAAGACAAATTGATAGATAGATTGATAGATAGATTAATTGATAGAATGATTGATAGAAAGATAGATAGATAGACAGACATACAGTTAGATTGATATATATATATATATATATATATATATATATATATATAGATAAATAAATATGTAGAAGGATAGTTAGATAGACGTATAGATATGCAGATTGATATATAGATAGATAAACAAATAGATGAAAAAAAAATATATAGATAGATAAAAAGATAGATAGATAGATAGATAGATAAATAGATAGATAAATAGATAAATATATTGATAGACCAATAGATTGATAGATAAATAGACAAATAGATTTTTAAATATATAGACAAATAGATAGATAGATAGATTAATAGATAGATTCAAAGATAGAAAGAAAGATACAAAGACAGACAAAAAGATAGAAAAATAGATAGACATATTAATAGAAAGATATATAGACATATAGATAGATAGATAGATATAAATATAGATAGACAAATAGAAAGTTATATAGAGAGATAGATAGACAAATAGATATATCTATATATAGATAGATGGAAATACATTTAGATATAAAATATAAATTGATAGATTTATAGATAGATTGATAGAAAGATATATAATCTGATAGATAGACAAATAGATAGACAAATAAATAGATGGAGAAATATATAGATAGACAGAAAGATTAATAAATAGATAAAGATATAGATAGATGAATTGATTGAATGATAAACACAAAGACATATCAATATAGATAGATAGATAGATAATTAGACAAATAAATGTATAAACAGATAAATTGATTGATAGATAGATTTATAGATAGTTAGTTAGATAGATAGATAAACAAATAGATAGACTATAAGATAAGATAGATAGAGAGATAGATAGATATACAAATAGATAGTTAGAAAGATAGACAGATAGATAGACAAATAGATAGACACATATATAATAAAATAATTAGACAGAAAGAAAGATAGAGAGATAGATAGATATATAGATTGATAGATAGTTAAATAGACAGATAGACACATATATAGATATATTGATAGATTGATAGTTAGATAGAAAGATATAAAGAGAGAAAGATAGATAGAAAAATAGACAAATATATAGATCGATAGATAGACAAATAAATTGACAGAAAGATAGAAAGATAGATAAATATATCAATAGATAGAAAGATAGGTAGACATATTGATTGATAGATAGAAAAATAGGGAGATAGATAGTCTGGTTGATAGATAGATAGATTGATACATTTATAGATAGATTGATAAATAGATTGATAGACATATTGATAGACAAATTGATAGATAGATTAATAGATATATTGATAGAAAGATAAATTGATAAATAGATATATAGATAGATATATAGATAAACACATATATAGACAGATAGATAGAAACATATATCGACATATATATAGATAGACTATTAGAAAGATAGGTAGGTAGAAAGATTGATAGATAGATAGACATATGTATAGAAAGAATGATAGATATATAGATAGACAGATAGAATAATTGATAGGCATATTGATCGATTGATATATAAATAGATAGATAGTTAGATAGATAGATAGAAAGATAGATAAACAAATAGATAGATAGATAGATAAATAGATAGATAAATAGATATAAAGATATAAAGATAGATAGATATATAGATAGATAGAAAAACATATAAATATATAGATATATTGATTGATATATATATATAGAGATCGACTGATAGATAGATAGAAAGATAGAGATAGAGATAGAAAAATTATTAGATAGATAGATAGACAAATAGTTAAATAAATAGTTAAATAGATAGATAGATATAGAGATAGATAGACGGATAGGTATACAAATAATAATACAAATAATAATACAAATAGATAGATAGATAGATAGATAGATAAAAGATAGATAGATAGATAGATAAAAGATAGATAGATAGATATATAGATAGACACATAGATAGTTTGATAGATAGATAGATAGACAGACATATAGATAGATAGATAAATAGAATGTTAGATAGATAAATATATAGATGCACATACAGATAGACACACAGATAGACACAAAGATAGATATATAGATAGATAGATAAAATGCAAATAGATAGGTATATAGGAATATAGTTAAAGAGTTAGATATCAATACAAATAGTTAGATAGATAGATAAACATATAGATAGATAGATAGATAAACAGATATATATATATATATATATATATATATATATATATATATAGACATAAAAATAAATATATAGATAGATAGACAAATAGATAGAATGATTGACAGACAAATTGACACAAAGTTAGGTAGATAGATAGATAAAAAGATAGACAGATTAACAGTCATATAGATACATAGATAGATAGATAATCAGATAAACATATAGATAGGCACATAGAGAGATAATTAGATTGACAAATATAAAAGCAAATAGATAGATATATATTAATATAGATAAAGAGTTAGATATCAATACAAATAGATAGATAGATTGACTTAAAAATAGACATATAGATAGACAGAAAAATAGATAGAAAGAATGACAGATAAACACATAGATAGATAGATAAAAAGATAGATAGATAGATAGTCATATAAATAGATAGATAGATAGATAATCAGATAAACAGAAAGATAGACACATAGATAAACACATAGATAGATAGATAAATAGATAAACATACATACAGACAAATAGATAGATCGAAAGATAGATTAAAAGATAGATAGACAAGTAGATAGACAAACAAATAGATAGTCATATAGAAAGATAGATAGAATTACATTTAGATAGAGTGATAGATAGATAGTTAAATAGATATATAGATAGAGAAATAGACAGATAAAAATAAAGATATTTAGACATATAGACAGCGAGCTAGTTAGACAGATTAATAGAAAGATATATATATAGATAGATAAATATATATACTGATAGATAGTCACAAAAGAAGATAGATAGATAGATAGTAGATGCACAGATAGATAGACATATAAACAGGTAGATAGTGATAAAATAGACAGACAGGTAGACATACAGGTTGACAAATAGATAGATAGAAAGTTAAACAAGCATATATAAAGATAGATAGATAGATAGATACAAAATATAGATTAAAAATAATTAGACAAATAGATATTACAAAAAAAAATTATATAAATAAGGACTAAAATAACTTTTTTTATGATGTATTAATTTTTAAAAAAAGTATACAAAATTTTTTTTTAAACTTTTTAATTAAGAAACTTTAAAATTTGTATTAAAGTAACATTACATAATTAAATTTGTATTAAAGTAATCATAAATATAATAATTTTTTTCAATATTTTAAAAATTAAATTAACATACACTAAAATTTCTACTAATATAAATGTAAAATTATTATTTGTATTATAAAATAAAAAATATATTCAAAAATATTTGAATTGACAAATAAACTTATAAATATTAATATTATTATAAGAATAAAAAATTTTATGATTATAGGAAACTTTTAAAAAAATATTAATACAAAATTTAAAAATCTTGAAATATGATAAAATTATAAAATTTTTCAATAAATTAAAAAAAATAAATTAATATTTTAAATTAAATACATAAATGTTTGCTCCTACTAAAATTTATAAGAATTAAACAATTGAGTAATATTTTAACTATTAGTTTTTAAGAGTAAGTCTTTATTAAAATAATAAATATAACTTTTTTTAATTATCTTCTCTCTTTAAGTAATTTTTTGAATTTCAAAAATTATTAATGATATCAAATAATATGAAATTTTATGCCTTTAAAATTATTTCATATTATCATCATAAAAATTAATATGAATTCTTAAAAATTTATAACCATAAAATATAAATTTTTATATATTTTTTAACATTAAGAGTATTTTATAACTCTTACGACAGTGGCTAGAAGAAAAACCATCTTTTCATGTAAGTCTTATTTTATGAAGTTTGTTAATTTTGTAGCTATTTGATATTTTTTTTATAAAGCTAAACATATATATATATTTTAAATTATTTATATATTTATTGTTTAATTAATATTATAAAAAAAATTATAAGGTGTTTGTTTTTCATGTCTACCTCGCTACATGCACATTAATTTTATTGAAAAATTTTTGATAGTAAATAAAATAAATGAGTCCTTTTGTATTATATATATATATTGTTTATTTATTGTTTTAATAATTAAAAAAATAAATATTTTTGTAATATATATATATTCACTTGTTGTCGATACTCGAGAGACAGCTTTAACAAGTGAAGCACAAGTCTTACGCACTCCACCATTTATATAAATGTATTTATCTACATTAATATACATAACTATATATAAACATTATACATAAATAGTATAAGGTATGCCACCTTGATATCTACATCAATATACATAACTATATATAAACAGTATACATAAATAGTATACATAAACATAAGTGTATTTTATATTAAAAATAACTATACATCAATATGCATGAGTGATATACTTTTAATTTCTTATATAAGTGTATTTTACTATATCTATAACTATAAAAATAGTATACATAAAGATAACTATATATAAATATAACAATGTATATTTAATATATATATATATATATATAACTATATATAAATGTATTTAACAATATGTATATCAACATATTACTATATATAAATATATTTATCTACATTAATATACATAACTACATATAAACACAATACATAAACAGAATACATAAATAGTATAAGGTATGCCGACTTGATATCTACATCAATATACATTACTTTATATAAACAGTATACATAAACTTAAGTGTATTTTATTTAAGTGTATTTTATATAAGTGTATTTAAACATAACTATACATCAATATGCATGTGTGATATAATTCGAATTTCTTATATAAGTGTATTTTACTATATATATAGCTATAAAAATAGTATACATAAACATAACTATATATAAATATAACAACATATATTTAATATACACATATATATAGATATATAATTATATATAAATGTATTTAACAATATATATATCAACATATTACTATATATAAATGTCTTTATCTATATTAACACCTATACATAGCCATATGTCTAATTATATTTAATTACATGAAAAAATATATATACCTAGATCTACATGTATATCTACAAGCTTCATAAACTTAATATCCATTCATATCATTCATCTCATTCATACAAGTTTTTTTTTGGATATTGTATAAATCTTTATCATTTTCCCATATATTTTAGGAAATTTAATTTAATTTTTTCAATCTTAAATGTTTTTTATTGTATTTTTATATGTGTGTATAAATCATTATGATTTAATATGTTTAGGGTTTGCATTTTTGTTTTACTTAATATCATTTAACTAAAATTGATTTCTAATAAAATGTTAATTTGTTAAAATTCATTTTGTAAATTTAAAAATAAATAATAATATGGTTGTGTAATAAATATTATAAAAATTTCTAAAATATATATGTAATGTAGTTTCAATTTACCAAGATAAAGCTTTAAAAATAAAATTTATTTTTCAGAATAAAATTTGCACCTCATAATATTTAATATGTTATATTTATTATAAATAAATAATGTTTGAAATGTATCTATTAATTACAAAAAAAATATTGCAATGTATTAAATTTGAAAAAAAAAATTTAAAAATAATTATTTAAAAAAACAAATTCATATATTTAATGGTCATTAATATATTTTAAATAAAAAAAATAATTACATGTAGAAAAATTTACTAATGTATTTATATGGTAATCACTTTTGTTTGAACATAATTAAAGAAATAATTGATTTTTTACAAAATAATAAAGGCATGTATTTATATGCACTACATTATATTTGTTTGAATTTTAAAGTTTCTAAAAATTTATTAATAACGATAAATAATAAGTAGAAATTTATCATAGACATTAATATTTTAATAAAAAAATTATATAGAAAAACAAAACCAATATTATCTATTTATGAACAAAATTTTAATTTTTAACATTATTGTAAAACTAAAATAATTTACAAATATGCCAACTTCATTTATTTATATGAGTATAATGATAGTTATTTTAATATAAATATTAAAAAAACAACAATTTGAATAAAATAGAAGCTTATATATTTAATTCATAATTTCATTTTATGCATTAATATACTTCACACACACACACACAAATATTTGTTTTAAATATAAAGAATTTACACTATTTTATAAATTGTGTACAATATATAATATTTTATTTTAATTAAATTTTCACAGTCAAAAAATTTTAAATACATTTACACACTCACAAACACACATATATAATAGTTTAATGTGTACCTTTAAAAATATATTTCGTATATATGTATATGTGTGTGTTTGTGTAGGTGTAGAGTAGTATATGCATGCATACAAGTATATACACACTACTTTTAAAATGTAGATACATGTGTGAATATATATAAAATTACAAAAATGTGTATGCTAATATATAATGTATACTAATGTATATGGATGTATAAATGTGTGTGTGTGTGTGTGTAGGGCAGTGTATATGCACATTATATTCATACATATATATGTAAAAATCAACATTAAATTTGAGAATACAAATACTTGAGCACATAAATATTAACATGTTCCACAAATTCGTGAGAGCAGGAGCAAAAAGTGACATTATTGCAAAATACTACTAATTTCCCATCTATAACACTTTGCCGCAAAATTTGATCAGAATACTACTTGCAATGATAAGGTTCATTTGATACTACATATCATGGAGTTACATTTTCATTCAATACTATAATTTGTTCAAATAAAAAATTCTATCTAATATCTTCTTCAACAACTCTTCTATCTTCTTTTTCTAGTCTTGATAAGAAATTTTTAATTTTGAATATATGTACATTTCTTATCTAATATCTTTAGTTCAAACTATTGTAATAGTAAAATACATCAAATCAATCTAGGTCTGACATCTTTCTTTTCTATGAGATATTTGATTATAGAATATTTAGTAAATTTTATGACTTTGGTTCCCACTAAATATGATATTAATTTGCCAAGAGAAAAGATTATTGATACAAGTTCTTTCTCTATAGTGGTGTGTTCAATTGGGTATTTTGAAATGTGTTGTTATCATAGTATATTATAACTATTTATAAATATTTTATAAATATATAAAACACTTCAAAATTATATTTATCTATATTTGTAACTATGTAAACTATTTTTATAACTATATTAATAACTATATATAATTATTTTTTCAACTATATAATATTTTATAACTATATGAGTAATTCTAAATAACAATATTTTTAACAAAATATATCATATGTATAATAATATATAACTATATATAATTGTATTTTACTATAAGTATAACTATAAAAATGTTATATATAAGTATATTTTAACTACATACATATATATAACTATATGTGTATAACTATATATAAATATTTGTATGACTATGTAATACTCTATATAATTAAATATAAGTATATTTGTATATATGTATACCTATATGTATTCATATAATTAAATTTATATATTTATTTATAACATTGTATATATTTATCTATAAATACTTATAACTACTTGTATGAATATATCTATATATATTTATATGTTTAAATATATATAACTCTATTTTTAATTATATATACTATAGGTATAAAAACATATTGAGGTTAACCTCCCTCTCTGGTGACCATCTCTTGAGGTTTATTGATTCTGTTTCTTTCTCTCATCAGATCTCTTTGCTGCCATACGAAAAAGGGATTGAGAATTAGTGGAAGAAATGGAGTTTATGTTCACAAAGCTATTCAGCAAGCTGTTTTCCAACAAGGAGATGAAGATTTTAATGTCAAGTCTTGATGCTGGCGTTATGACAACCATTCTGTATAAGTTGAAGCTTGGTTAAATTGTCACCACAATTCCTACTATTGTCTTCAATGTAGAGATTGTTAAATACAAAAACATCAATTTCACTGTGTGGGATGTTGGGGGTCAAGACAAGATTTGCCCTTTCTAGAGGGATTACTTACTAAATACCTAAGGTCTCATATTTGTGGTGGACATCAATGATAGAGATAAGTTGTTGAAGCTAGAGATGAGTTGCATAGGATGCTAAAAAAGGAAAAGCTTTCAGATGTAGTTTTTCTAGTGTTTCCCAATAAGCAAGATCTTCTCAATGTGATGAATGCAGTTAAAATTACTGACAAATAGGACTTCACTCTCTTCTCCAATGCCATTGGCACATTCAGAGCACATGCGCTACATGTGACGAGGGCCTCTAAGAGGGTATTGATTAGTTTTACAATTACATTGCCAGCAAATCATAAATAATTTTAGCATGATGAGGCAAACTTTATTGACATATCTGGATGTGGATCTAATCTTTGCCTATTTTTCTTGAGTTTTGTTATGTTATGTGGATAACATCACCTATTTCTAGGGTGATTTAAATTGTATTTATATTTATATATTGCATGCCTGAAATACTAAACCACATTTACTTTGTTCTAATCTATTACAAGCCGAACTTGTTTGTTTTCTGTTTTGTCTTTTTGCCATTGAATCCCAAAGGTATAAGAACATGTAACTATAAATAATTATCTTTGACTATATGTATAACTATAAAATGTTATACATAACTATATTTAAAAATATAATTAACAACATATATTTAATATACATTTTTATAAATTAGTATATAAAAATGTATTTTACCATATATATACCTATAGATAACTATATGCATACATAAATAAAATTATATAAAAAATATATATACATACATGTATTAATATAAGTATAACTATATGTGTAACTATATGTATAACCACATGTAAATATATTTATAATTAAATGTATAATAGCATAAAACATTATGTTTAACTATATGTGTATAACTATATATAAATAGTTGTATAACTATATATAAATATTTGTATAACTATATAACACTCTATATATTTAAATATAACTATATTTGTAACTCTATATACATATATGTAAAACTATATATTTGTTTATAACGTTATATATTTATGTATAACTATTTGTATGCAATATATATATATATATATGTATGTATATAACTATATGTTTAACTAAATAAAAATATGTATAGCTATAAATAATATATGTATAATAACACATAACTATAAATAATTGTATCTTATTATATGTATAACTATAAAAGCTTTATACATAACTATATTTAAATATATAATTCATAACTTAAATTTAATTTTCATTTGTATATATTATTATATAAAAATGTATTTTTTCATATCTATACATATACATAACTATATGTATAAATATATAAAATTATACGATATACCTACATGTATAAATATAACTATAACTTTATTTGTCTATCTATTTATCTATAGTTATATCTGTCCGTCTATAAATATATCAATCTATTTATCTATCTGTCTGTCAATATATATATATATATATATATCTACCTATTTATATATCTATCTTTCTGTCTATTTATCTTTCTTTCTTTTTATTTGTCTATCTATATATTTATCTATTTGTCTATTTTTCTATCTATCAATTTGTCTATATTTCCATTATTGTATCTAAATATATATATATATATATATATATCTATTTATATATTTTTCAATCTGTCTATCAGTCGATCTTTATATCTATCTATTTGCTATCTAACTATCTATCAGTCGATTTGTCTATCTATATATCTATAAATCTATATATATGTCTGTCTGTCTTTATGTCTTTTTGATTATGTGCCTATATGACTTTTTATTTTTTTGACTAACTAGTTATCTATTTATCTGTCTATATATTTATCTATCTATATATTTATCTATCTTTATTTCTATGTGTCTATGTGTGTGTGTGTGTGTGGGTGTGTGTGTGTATCTATTTATCTATTTATCTATCTATATTTTATCTGTCTGTCTATCAATTGATCTATTTATCTATCTATCTAAATATCTCTCTATTTGTCTCTCTATATGTATATCTTTCTAACTAACTAACCAACTAACTATATATATATATATATATGTCTGTCTATCTATCTATCTATCTATATGTCTATCTATATATCTATCAATCTATTTATAATTTTATCTATCTACCATCCTATGTGTCTATGTGTTTATCTATTTATCTGTATATTTTTCTATCTATGTGTCTATTATTTTAACTATCTATCAATTTGCCTTTCTATCTATATATCTATCTATGTATCTATCATTATATATATATATATATATATATATATATATATATATATATATATATATATATATATTTATTTATTTATTTATCCATCTATCTATCTATCTATTTATCTTATTTTCTTTCTATCTATCAATCTAACTATTTATCTATCTGTCTATCTATTAATCAATCTACATATCTATCTTTCTATCTTTAATCTATAAATTTGTCTATCTATCTATTAATCTATCTATCTATCTATGTACCTGTCTAACTATATAACTTTATAACTATCTAACTAACTATCTATTTATCTGATTATCTATCTGTCTATCTGTGTATCTATCAATCTATCTATCTCTATATTTATTTATTTCTATATCTATCTATCCATCTGTATATCTAAATAACTATCTGTATACCGTCTATATGTAATTATGTTTATGTGGCTAATTGTCTATATGTCTATATCTCTATATGTCTTTCTATCTATCTAACTTTCTATCTGTCAATCTATATATTTTTTTATCTATCTAATTAGCTATCTGACTATATGTATATATAACTATCTATCTGACTATCCATATATATGTCTATCTCTTTATCATTCTATCTATCTATATGCTTATCTTTCTATCTGGCCATTTGTCAATCTATATATCTGTCTTTCTCTCTATTTTCTATCTATCTATTTTCTATTTATCTATCTTTATATCTATTTATTTTCCTATCTACATATTTTTCTATTTGTCTATCTGTCTGTCTATCTATTTGTCTATCTCTCTATCTATCTATTTGTCTAATTAGTCTTATGTTTATCTATATATCTTAGTATCTATTTCTCATCTTTTTGTCTATGTGCTTTTGTATCTATTTGTCTATTTGTCTATGTGTCTATCTATCTCTCTATCCATCTGTCTAACTATATATATATATATATCTATCTATTTGTCTATCTATCTATCTATTTATATATCTGTCCATCTTTATATCCCTCTATCTAACTATCAGTCTATCTGCCAATAAGTATATTTGTAAAATTTATATCTTACTATCTGCCTATATGTCTATTTATATATTTGTCTATCCACTACATCAAAAACCATAATCAATGACGCTTAAAAAGCATAATTATATATAAATAATGTCACTTATCGATAGCATCATCCACTAGTGTGACATTAAAAGTCTATACATATAATGACGTTTTTTTGCAGTGTCGTTGAATCATACCTTGACACTAAAATAAAGTGTCATTTTTATTAACAATGACACTTAATTTTAGCATCAAGGTATTATTCTACAACACTGCAAAAAAAACGTCATTATATGGTGTGGCTATCGTAAATTTTTTTAAAACTATGACACTTAGTAAAAGCGTCAAGGAAGATTATGATTTAAATAAATTTAAATTTAATAATTATTGTAAATATATTTTCACCTCTTATTGTAATACTGCATGCACATAAGAACAATATTCTTTACAATCCATACCAAGAATATAGTTTTCAATTACAAAGGGAAACTCGGACTTCTTACAAATCAAAAAAAATATATAACACAATTTCAACATTCATTTCTTAAATTCAATTAAAATTTTCTTATATATGCAACCCAATTGTGCCTTATCTCCATAAAACTGGTTCATGCTAGCATGACAAAGTTGAGAGTTAATTTCCAAATAAGGTAACCTGCATAAAAAAAGATGAACAATAGATACTTACACTTGCAGAAAAAATTATATAATGGAGCATTGGAAAAAAAAACTTCAATGATAACAATATATCATAAAAATAATTTATATAACAATTGACATATATGATTAAACAAATTTAACAACAAAAAAAATAGAGTTAGTAGTAATGGATAAAATATAAAGCAGGAGATTTATCAATTATGGCATAAAAGTTGATCAAATTTTTTAAAATACAAAACAATAATAATTAATTTAAAACCTGTATGTCTATAGTGAGTTTAAAGATTTCACAAATAACATGAAAAAACACTACAAAAACCAATTAAATATAATAAAATGAAAAGTTAAATTACTTGTCATCTTCCCAACACATCAAAAAAACTCGATGAGATGCTATGTAATGTAATTTCAAGTTCAATTTTATTACACAAATATAGTAATCCAATCAACAGATAGTTTTAGATTCATTAATAAAATATTGGCTGCATGAAAAAAAAATTGTCTTGCAATAATAATTGTGTTTTATAAGGGTGAAAATGTAATTTACACTATTGTGGTAAAGTATTGAAGCCTAAATTCAAAATCACAATTTTTCACATTTTCAATTTACAAAAAAAAATCTATGGTTGACAACATAAACAAAAGATTGTATGAAAACTAAAAAAATTCTAATTACATATTCAAGTTTTGAATATTTAATTGAAAGTAAGAAGTAATAACTATGATCTCATTAAAAAAATACCTTTATTATCACATTAGTTCATGGACCATCCAAAGTTGGAAAGGTCCATGAACTTGACCAAAAAAAAGTTTACCTTTATACGCCTTAGATTCATGCATACAATATAATAACGTAATTCAACATATGAAAATTATAGAAATATAATTAATGTTTAAGGAAAATACTAAAATGTCTTTAAATGATTATGTTGAACAATTTATCTTCAATCATAGTTTGGGTCAAAAGAGATATAAATTACGAACCTCATCAACAGTTAAAGTTAGAAATGTCAAAATTTGTTCATGCTGCAATATAAAAAGGTGTCCCCAATGCTTTTCAAACTGAGGAATGTATTAATTGAGTCACCAAAATCACCCATTCAGATCGTACTTCATCCAACTTATCTTTGTTGTATGATTCCTTCCCATTAAACTATTGAAAAGTAAATTATTATCTTAATCAATAAAATTGGAAAACTAAAAATAACTGATATATTGAGAAACAACAAATCAATACATACCTTTGATGTTAGACATCCTTGATCAAGAATGATATCTCTCATATATCTCATCACATAGTATCCACATTCAACACTACCTTGTTTTCTTGGGCACTGAATGTAAAATAAAATTAATATATATATATATATATATATAGTTACTTGCAAGTCATATTGTAAAAAGTTTAAAATTAAGCAGAAGATACTAATTATTATATTACTCAGTTAATGAGTTATGAACCCATAGTACAACCCAATTAGGCTCTCTTTTTGATGATACATGTTTTATAAAGTGAAGATTTCTTTGAGCCATGCATTAAGAAAAAAAATTTTTGTTGTCACCAAATGCTTCATTCTATAATAAGAAGGGAAAAACTTACATATTATCAATATCTTTAAGATCATCTGCAGGTTGATGATGCAAGGAATCAAGGTAATAGGCGATTAAAGTCATTATTTCAATTACCAACAATACCCAATGACAACTACAAAATTAACATTTGTGTAACAACATATCATTTATAATTTGATATATACGCATACTTATAATCTTACTTATGTTAAATAACTTACCCTGGGTTATATGGAATAAAAACAAAATCTACATTATTTGTATTCATCAACCAATAAGCTATAACCCCTGACCTATTTTTCTTGCTTGATTCTCCCAATCCAGCTTTGGAAACCAAAGTCGGATTTACAAAATTAAATCGCTTTGCCTCTTTAGCAACAACCATCTTTTTATGCAAAAGCCTGATTTAATTTCACACAATATTTAAAAGTTATAAAATTTTAATTTAACTAATATTAAATACAATTCGCATAATGAAAAATTAAAGCATAAATAAGATAGTTACAATAAATGAAAAACATATTAAATTTTTATCTTACCATATATAGAACAAAAAGAAATTAGATGACACCTTTGTTGATGATATAATGATATCCATATCTTCTTTCATGAGGAAGGTCTTAAATGACTGTCCAAAAACCTCCTCTATGATTTATACTGCATGTACGATCTCATCCTTTAATAAGCACCCAACTATGTAGCAAAGTTATTGATATCTACAGGATTCTCATCCTCAACTCAAGAATCGATTCTACATTGAACATGCATGAAGTAAAATAGTCTAACTTATGGCACATGAGGTATGGAAACATGAATTATAAATGCTTTAAGCTTCATAGTTAAAGTAATTTGGTGAATGGGCAGTCCCTTAATATTGAAGTATAAAATATTGATTGTGGAGAATATGCTAAGGGTAAATAGTCCATGTAATCATTCCCAAAAGGGGTTGATAAGACGTACCATTATATTCTTGACTTGGTTCACTTATATATTTGTGGACAAAAATTTGTATTATTCTATACAAACAATAACTATTTCATATTGTTTGTACATGGTTATTTTAGAATGATGTGAGTTTACTTTATTATATAAAAATCTAAAGAATACTTAATATCTAAGAAGTTTTAAAACTTAATTGAAAGATACTCCAAAATATAATAAAAGTACTTAAAAGTTAAAAGTGACAAATGGAAAGAGTCACTCTCTAAGCATTTTGTCTTCTATTGTGAATAAAAATGAATTCATAGATAATTCACAACTCCATAAATTTCTCACTATAATGATGATGTTATAAAGAAGAAAAATCAAGTGATAATAAAGATGCCCTAGGCCCATGATGCCTCAAAAGAGTCTTCCAATATACTTATAAGCCAAAGTATCGACACTTCTATTTATTTGTTAAATAGAAGTCCAACCACAATCTTAATGAATCTCACTCCAATTGAAGTCTAGAGTTGAAAGAAGCCAAAAAGTAATCATTGGAGAGCAAATGAAAGTTTACATTGCTCTCAAATATCCAAGCATAAAAGAAAGAAATTAGGTAATTCTATCATATAATGGGAAATGTCTTCACTCCATCAAGTCTACAAATGTCACTAAAGATAACTAGAATTTCACTAATATTCAACAAATTTGCTCAAAATATATATTTATTAAAATCTCTATTAAAAATACTCAAATATGCATAACACAATAGTGAATACATACAAAATATCTCAAAAAAGTTAGTAAATAAAATGTCATATAATAATTCAAGAAAAAGAAATAATCATTATAATTCACTACTTACTTGCATGGGGACATTACCATATAGGTTCTCGTTTCTTGGTGAGCATGAATAATATACAATTAATTTATTATCAAACACAATAGAAAAGCACTTAAAAAAAGCTCAATGATTGGAGTTTCTAGTAAAAGTTTATTATGTTGAATTATAAGTTAGAAAAGGCTAACATGGTAGCTGATGAACTAAGCCATGAGATTGAGCTTGATGTAATCAATAAGCTTCAATATCTACAAAAAGAACATATCAAACAAGACTACTCCAAGATTTAATTTCTATTTCATTGATATAATATGTCATTGAAGGAAAGATTCTGAAAGATTATGACATAAGGGAGTTACACAATGTCCAGTTCCACAATAATGTTGATTCTAGAAGATTCTAGAATATCCAAGCTAAGCTCAGCATTATGTTAAGGCCCAAGTTCAATTGATGTTCTATAATTTTTAATGTTTGTTTGTTTTTTACAATATAAAAATATGACATAAGGCAGGATTTTCATAAGTAAAATATATCTATCTGTCATAAGGCAGAATTATCATAAGGCAGAATTTTTAATGTTTAGGTACTAGAAAGCACTCGAATTGTCATAAGTAAAATAAATTGGAGAAGAAGTTTGTATTGAATCAGAGATAGAAATAAGAATTTTCAAATCACCACTTTCCTCGAGACAGAATCCCAGAAATGACTGGTGCCAAACTAACAAATGGCTTCGACATTGTCGATTGGTATTCTCCGGTGAAGGAAAAGGTTTCCAACAAAGGTAGCGCTAATTGAGTCAGTTCAGCCCAACTCTTCTGCTGTTCTCACCGATTGCTCCCGATAAATATAGCTAAATTACTCTTGGGCTTCTGCGTTTTATGCATAGTTTTTTATGCTAGATTATAAGATCAGCTCTTTCATGGGATGGATTCTCGAGGAATCATCCTCTGTTTATAATACTGCATTTTATGCTAAATTACTCGGAACACATTCACATTCATTAATTAGGTTAACGATATCTAAGAGCTGATACAATTATAAACTTAATGGAGAAACTTATAGGATGCTGCAAATATGGCCAAAGATTTCGAAGACGCGAGCTTGAACCCGAGCTGTTGGAAATGGCCGAACGTGATGAAGAAGAAGCACAACACTTTCTTGCGATAGATTATTCAATATAATTAAGTTAAAAATAATATTAAATTTTTTACATAATTATCTTAAATCACCTTTTATTTACATTTTATTTTTATTTCACTTAGGGATAAATTAAATATTAACAAATTATATTTTAAAATTAAATATTATTACTTATTTTATAAATAAAAAATGCAATTTTGAATGTATACATATTTAGATATTTTTTAATTTTATCATAAGTTTCTGTTTATTTTTAATAAATAATCTTGAACTAAAATTTGATAATTTTTTTTTATTAATCTAGAGTAAAAATAAAAATATTATAACTTATTAGAAAAATAAATAAAAAATTTGTTACAAATCTATAAATTCAAAATTAATTTTTTCACATCCATGACACTAATAAAAGTGACAAGGTTTATAATTTTCAGCCCTTTTTCCTTGGAAATTTTTATGGAGTTAAGCAATTTTCCTAACCTATTAGTCTTAATAATGACACATCTAGTAAGTGTCATTAAATGTCTACTTACAAATATAATAATGACATTTTATAAAAGTGTCGAGATATAAAGCATAATTAATTTTAAGTTTTGTTGTAGTAACAATGACACTTCTAGTAAGTGCCATAAAAACTTAATACATTTTCCAAATAATGACGCTTTTAGAAAAATGTCATTAAATGCCTAATTACAAATAGAATAATGACATTTTCTTAAAGCATCAAGCTATAAAACATCATTAATTTGTTGTTTTGTTAAGTGATCTATTTATATATTGATATATCTATCTATATATATATATATCAATCTATTTATCTACCTATATATATATATGTATATGTATATATATGTATATGTAATTCTATTTATGTATCTATCAATCAATTAATCAATCTATTTTCTATCTATTTGTTTATCTATCTGTATATGTAAAAATTTGTCTATTTATCTATCTATCTAATTGTCTATATTTCCATTATTGCAACAAAATATATATCTCGATTTATATATCTTTCAATCTGTCTATCCGTCAATCTTTATATCTATCTATTTTCTTTCTAACTATCTATTAGTTGATTTGTCTATTTATCTATATGTTTATTTTTCTATTTGTATATCTGTCTATTTGTCTATCTATCTATCTATATATGTGTCTGTTTATCTATATTTCTTTTTGTTTATGTGACTATATGAATTTTTGTCTTTCTGACTATCTGGCTATCTGTCTATATATCTATGTTTCTTTCTTTCAATGTGTCTATATATATATATATATATATATATATATATATATATTTATCTATCTGTCTATCTATCTATCTTTTTATTTATTTATTTATCTAAATATCTATCTGTCTATCTATTTTTCTAACTAAATAACTAACTAACTATCTATCTATCTATTAATATATCAATATATATATATATATATATATCTGTCTATCTATATATCTATCAATCTATCTATAATTTTATTTATCTACCATTTTATGTATCTATTTTATATCTATCTATCTGTATATCTTTCTATCTATCTATGTGTTTATCTATCTAACTAACTATCTATAAATCTTATTTTCTATCTATCTATCAATCTATCTATCAATCTATCTGGTTATCTATGTGTCTATCTCTCAATCAATCTACATATCTATCTTTCTATCTTTAATCTATAAATTTTTCTATCTTTCTATCTATCTATTAATCTATATGTCTATTTGTATACCTGTCAAACTATATAACTTTATAACTATCTAACTAATTAACCATATATCTAATTATCAATTTGTCTATCTTTATATATATATCTATTTCTATTTTTATTTATCCATCTATATATCTAAATAACAATCTATTTATCCATCTATATGTAAATATGTCTATATGCCTAATTGTTTATATGTCTATATCTCTATATGTCTTTATATCTATCTTTCTATTTATCTTTCTATATACTTTGTGTCAATGTGTCCAACTATCTTTCTACTATTTATATGTCTATCTTTCTATCTATCATAAATGGATATATATATATATATATATATCGATTTATATATCTATCTATTTGTATTTTTAATTTTATGTCTATCTATTTTTCTGTCTATCTTTGTATCTTTTTATTTGTTTACTTGTCAATATGTCTATCTATGTATCTATCAATCTATATATCATATGTCTATCTTATAATTGTTATATCTATATCTATCTATCTATATGTCTATATATCTATATCTCTATCTGTCTAATTCTAAATTTGTCATCTATCTATCTATATGTTATTTATTTATGTAAATATCTACTTATCAATATATCAATCTATCCATATTTTTGTCTATTTGTATATATATCTATCTTTCTTTCTAGCTATCTATCTATATGTCATTATATCTATTTTTTATGTGTCAAAGTATCTATCTTTTTATCAATATATCTTTTTATCTATCTATCTATCTATATGTCGATTAGTCTATATATCTATCTATCTATATTTTTATCTATCTATCAATTTTTCTATCTATCTATCAATTTATCTATTAGTCTATCTCACTATCTATCTATCTATATATCTATATGTCCATCTGTAACATTATCTATCTTTCTAACTATCTTTCTATCTATTTGATATCTACCTATCAACCTAAATAAGTATCTCTTTAGTTTTATATGAGAATATTACTCTAAGTATTTATCTGTCAATTTAGCTATCTAACTAACTATCTATCTATCTATTTGACTATTTATCTATCTTTCTACAAGACTATCCGTGTATCTATATATTTGTCTATCCATCTATTTCTCAAAATCATTGCAAGTCCATCTATCTATTTGTGTAAATGTCTAACTATCTTTCTATTTAATTTACTCTCTTTCTATCTATCACTCTATTATTAAATGTCTATATCTCTATTTTTCTATCAGTCTATCTATTTATATTTCAATATGTTTATAAATCTATTAGTCTATCAATTTATTAGTTTGTTTGTGTATCTATCTTTCTATCTATCTATCTAAATATTTAACTATCTATTTTACATCTATCTATTTGTCAATCAATTATCTATCTATTTGTCTACATGTCTATCTATCTATTTGACTATTTTTTAATTTACCTATCTGTCAATCTACCAATCTATATTTTTGTCTATCTATTTGTCTATTTAGCTACTATTCTATATATCTATTTGTCTATTTTTCTATATATCTATTTATCTATTAGTATTTGAATTTATCTATCTATCTTTTGATTAGTCTATTTGTCTACCTATATATGTGTAAATCTGTTTATCTACCTATTTAACTTTTTGTATATCTATCTATTTGTCTATGTGTCTATCTATCTATTTGTCTATTTATTTATGTATATATCTATATGTATATTTGTATATCTATCTATCTATCTATCTATTAATCTATAATTCTTTCTATCTGTCTATATTCCTTTTTGTCAATCTATCTATCTACCTTTCTATCTATGTATCTATCTAACTATCAAAATATCTTTATATCTAACACTATATAAGTCTATCAGTATATCTACATATCTATTAATCTATCTATTTGTTTATCTATCCACTAGTCTATTTTTTTATCTATCTATCTATCTATCAATCAATCTCTCTATATGACTATCTATAAGTCTATTTGTCTATTTGTCTATATACCAATCTACTTATTAATCTATATGTTTATCTATCTATATGACTATCTATCTATCTTTCTTTCTTTGAGTCTATCTATCTATCTATCTGTCTGTCCGTCTTTCTGACTATCTACCAATATATCTATTTGTCTCTCTATATATATCTATATCAATCTATAAATCTATCCTTCCATAAATTTAATTTTTTATTTGTCTATCTACATATTTATATTTCAATCTATCTATTTTTTTATCTATATTTGTGTCTATCTACCTATAAGCCTATCTATTTACTTATCTATTTGTTTATTTGCATATCTAACTTCTATCTAATTGTTAACATAACATTCTATTTATCTATTTCTATATATATCTATTTATCCATCTATCTATCTGTCTATATATCTTTCTATGTATATATCTATCTTTCATTATATCTTTTATTCTATCTGATCTTCTTTCCATCTATCAATTTGTGTGTCTATCTATCTATATGTATATTTCTCTATCTTTTTATTTGCCTATCTATCTATATGTATATCTATCTATATATTTTACTATCTATATATCAATCTATCTATCAATTTTCCTATCTATACATTTATCTGTCTATTTGTCTGTATGCCTATTTTTATATGTACCTATATTTCTATTTTCGATTTGTTTATCTTTCTATATGTCCATCTGTCTATGTGTATATGTGTCAATTTGTCTAAATTTTTATCTCTTTATATATATATATATATATATATATATATGTATGTATGTGTGTGTGTGTGTGTGTGTGTGTGTGTGTGTATATATATATATATCTATCTATCTATTTTCTATTTTTCAATCAATCAATCCATCTATCTATATATTTGTCTATCAAATTACTTGTCTATCATTTTAAATGTTTATTTGTCTATTTACATATCTGTTTATCTACCTATTTGTTAATTTATATATTTATATATTAGTTTATATATATATATATATATATATCTATATGTCTATCTATCTCTCTATCTATCTAATTATTTATCTATCTATCTATGTACATATCTATTTGTCTATCTATCTATCTATCAGCTATCTATCTATATTACTATCTATCTATCTCTCTATCTGCCTATCTATCTATCTATCTATATGCTCTCTACTATCTGCTTAGTTGTCTATCTCTTTATCTATTTATCTTTTTATATATTTGTCTATGTATCTATATGTCTATTAGTCTATCTATATATTTATATATGTATATATCAATATCTCTAACTCATTTTATATATTTTAAACATTCTATCTATCTATCTATTTTTCAATCTATCTGATTATCTATCTTTAATTTTATCAATCAATCAATTGATCTATCTATCTATATGTCTACCTTTCTATGTATATATTTGTCTATCTATACATGTGTCTGTCTTTCTTTATATTTAGCTATCTATCTAACTAATTTTGTGTCTATCTATCTTTTAGTGTATCTATGTATCTGTCTATTTATCTATCTGTCAATCTATCTATCTTTCTATATATTTATCTATCTGTCTACCCATTTATCATTCAATATCGTTATCTATATAACTTTCTAACTATTTGTCTATCTATATATTTATCTATCTATTTATCTATCTTTATATCTGGCTATTTATTTTTCTATTTTTCTATCTTTCTTTCTATATATCTGTATATCTATGTGTCTATCAATTAATCTATCTATCTGACTATCTATCTATCTATCTGCATATCTATATTTCTATCTTTTTATCTATCTATTTGTCTATCTATCTATCTCTTTATTTATTTATCTATATCTATCTATATTTATATCTATCTATCTATCTTTTATATCTCTGTCTATATATATATATATATATATATATATATATATATATCTATATGTCTACCTAACTATCTATCTAATTTTTTATATATCTGTATTTCTTTCATCTAACTATTTGTCTACTTATCTTTCTATCTATCTATCTATATATCGTTTGATCTTTCTAAATACCTTTATATCTATCTATCTAACTATTTATCTATCTATCTATCCAAATATCTATCTAATAATAAGTTGATCTATCTATCGATATATATCTTCATATCTATCTAACTATCTATCTATCAATATTTCTATTTCTATATCTATCTTTCTATCTATTTGTCTATATATTTGTTTGTCTTTATATCAATATATATGTCTATCTATATGTCTATCTATCTATATATCTATATATCTTACTATCTATATGGATATATATATATATATATATATATATATATATATATATATATATCTATCTGTCTATTTGTCTACCTATCTTGTATATCTCTCTCTCTCTATCTATCTATATATTTTCTATCTATCTATCCAACTATCTATATGTTTACCTATCTATCTATCTATTTATCAATCATCAATCTATCTATAAATTTATCTATCAATCTGTCTTTCAATCTATCTAAAAATATAACCTATCAATCTATCTATCAATTTATCTATCTATCTATCTTTATATCTTTTTATCTATCTATCATTCTAAATGTCTATCTATATATCAATTTAATTATCTATTTATTGATCTATATATTTTTATATGTATTTATCTATCAATCAATCAATCTATTTGTCTATCTATTTGTCAATATAATAGTGTATCTCTCTTTATTTTTACTTAACAATATGCCGACATGACTATTTGTCTATCTGTCTAGCTTTCTTTCTTTCTATCTCTCTGTTAATTTATTTGTCTATATATCAATCTATATAGTGTCTATCTATTTATCTATCTTCTATCTATTTGTTTGTTTAATAATTTGTCTATCTATTTGTTAATATATCATGTTAACTATATGTCTATGTCTATGTATCTATCTATTTATCTATCTGTCGGTCTATCTATATATCATTCTATCATTCTCTCTATCTATATAACTATATATTAGTCTATTAATCTATTTATCAATCTCTCTATAAATTTTATTATTAATTTATCTATTATTCTTTGTATCAATATGTTTATCATTATATCTATCTATCTATTTATGTTTCTAACTATCTATCTATCTATTTATCTATCTATCTAATTATCTATCTATCTTATTATCTATTTGTCTATTATCTATCTTTCTTCTATCTTTATATCTATCTATCTTTTTGTCTATATATATATTTATTTGTATATCTATCTATTTATCTTTTGATCTATCTATCAGTTTGTCTATCTCTCTATTTATCAAACAATCTGTCTATCTATATATCTATTTATATACCATTCTATCTATTTATCTATTTGTCTATCTTTTTGTTTATCTATTTGCCTATATATTTGTCTATCAATATATTTATTTATCTATCTTTTTTTATATTATATATTTATCTATCTATCTGTCTATCTAACTATTTATCTATCTATGTATCTATATGACTATCAATTTGTATATCAATCTATATATCAATTTGTATATCAAATATCTATTAATTTGTATATCAATCTGTCTATTAATTTGTTTATCAATCTCTATATTAATCTATCTATCAATCTATTAATCAACATGTCTTTCAATCTCACAATCAATCATATTATAAATATATTTATTTGTCTATCAAACAATCATTCTCTCTCTATTTGTTTATCTATTGATCTATCTATCTATCTATCTATTAGTATTTGTATATATGTATCTATCTATATATCTATCTATCTATGTATCTCTATATCTATCTATCTACCTCTCTATTGTTCTATATATATATATATATATATATATATATATATATATATATATATATATATATATATATATATATATATATATCTAATTATCTTTCTATCTATATGTCTATCTATTTGTCTATCTATTTGTTTATTTATTTGTCAATCAATCTATCTATCTATCTGCTATCAATTTGTATATCAATATGACTATCAATCTACTTAGATATATGTTTATCAATCTAACTATTAATCTGTCTATCTATATATCTATCAATCAATAATTCTATCAATTTTCAATCTATCTATTAATCTTTATGTCTACCTAATTGTCTATCTATCTATCAGTCTATGTGTTTATATAGTCTCTTTGTCTGTCTATCAATTTGTATATCTATATATCTATCAATTTATTGTATATCTAACTGTATATCTATATTACTATCTATCTAATTTTTTATTTATTTGTATATCTATCTATTTATCTACCTGCCCATCTCTATGTCTATCTATCTATCTATATTTTTATTTGTTTATCTATCTTTCTATCAATCCATGTATCAATCAATCAAAAAATGTGTCAATCAATCTGTCTATCTTTATATCTATCTATCTATTTGTGAATATGTCTATTTCTCTATCTGACTAGTTTCTATCTATTGTTTGCCTATCGTTCTATCTATTTTTTCTGGCTGTCTATCTATCTACCTAATTGTTTGTCTACCTACTTTTTGTCTACATACTATCTGTATGCAATACTATATACATTTGTCTATCTAACTATCTGCATATCTATCTAACTATCATATGATCCATTTATCTGGCTATCTTTGTATCTACATATTATCAATTATCTATCTATCTATCTAATAATATATCTATCTATCTATCTAAATATCTATCTATTTTCAATCTATTTTATTATTATATGCTACTATCTATCTATCTATCTATCTATCTAACTATATATTATCTATCTATTTATCTTATCTAATAATCTACAATCTATCAATATGTATATCTTTTTTATATCTATCTATCTTTCTTCTTTCTAATAATTTGTAATCTATTTATCTATCTATCTATCATTTATATAACTTTCTAACTATATATATATAATATATAGATTCTATCTATATCTATCTATTTACCTTTCTATATGTCTATCTATCTGTATATTATATGTGTATTAATCTATATATCAATTGTATATCAATATGTCGATCAATCTGTCTATCAAACTATCAATCAATTTGTCTATCTATCTGTCTATCTATCTTTCTATCGATATATCTATATACATGCCTATCAATCAATCTATCTACTATCTATTTATCTATCTACCTAATTCTCTCTATACCTGACAGTTTGTGTGCCTACTATTTGTCTGTGTGACTATCTGGCCTGTGTCATTATCTATCTGCCTATCTATTTATCTACCTATCTATCTATCTGTCTGTCTGTCTGTCTATCTATCTATCTATTTATCTATCTATTGATTTATTTATCTTTCTAATGATTAATCTATCTATCTATCTATATATCTATCAATCAATATATCAATTTTGTATATATCAATATTGTCTATCAATCTGTCTATCAAGATATCTATGAATCTACCTATAAATCTCTCTATCAACTATCTCCTCAATCTATCTCTCAATCAATCAATATATCTTCTATATATATGTCTATCAATTTTTTTCTATCTATTTTCTATCTATTATATTTCTGTCTACTAACTGTATATCTATCACCTATATTTCTATCTATCTATCTATTTATTTGCTTATCTATAAATCTGTCATCTCTCTGACTATCTATCATCTATCAGTCTCTCTATGTATCTTTCTATTCTTATCTTCCTATCTATATCTCGATCTCTATCTTTCATCTATTTGTGTATCCTATTTGACTATCTATTTATCTATTTATATGTCTATCTACCAATCAATCAATCTGTCTATCTATCTATTAATCTTTCCATCTATTTATCAATTTATCTATTTATTTATCATCTATCTATTTGTCTATATTTCTATCTATATAAAATAATTTGTCTATCTATATATCTATTTATTTAATTATTTATATATTTATCTATCTATCTATATATTTATATATCTATCTTCTTCTATCTATATATTTATATTTTCTATCTATCTTTTTATGTAATCTATCTTTCTTTCTATTTTTCTTCACTATTGCTATATATTTATCTATTTATTCATCTATCTATCTATCTATCTATCTTCTATCTATCAGTCTATCTATCAGTCTAATTATTTATCTATTTGTGTGTATATCTATTTGTCTATTTATCTATTTGTCTATCGATATTTTGTTTTATCAATCTATCTATCATATATAATCTATCTATATATCTATCAATCTATCTATTTGACTATCTATCTTTATATCTTTCTTTCTATCATTCTAATCAATCTTCTATTTATTTATCTACCTTTTTCTATTTGCATATCATTTTTTCTATATCTGTCTATCTATTTGTCTATCTACCTGTCTATCAACCTATCTATCTATGAATATGTTTATAAATATGTCAATATATGTGTCTATACATGTATTTAACTACTTATCTATCTATTTCTTTATCAGTATGTATATATACCGTCTTTCAATCAATCAATCATTCTATCTATACATCTCTTTATTGATCTTTCTATTCTTTCTAACTATATATCAATCTTTCTAGCTATCTATCTATTTGTCAATCTATCTATAAACCTATTTATTTATCTTTTTGTTTATTTATCTCTTTCTTTTGATCTATCTTTCTCTCTTTCTCTCTCCTTAATCTATCTATCCATATACTAAGTCTCTATCTATTTTTCTATCTATCTACCATCTATCCTCCCAATCTATTTGTCTATCTATATGTCTAATAATCTATCAAAATGTCTACTATCTATCTATCTATCTATTTATCTATCAATCTGGCATCTATTTATTTATCTAAATATCTATTAATCTACTATCTATATATCTATCAATCTATCTACAATCTTACTATCAATCTATATATAATCTATAAATCAATTTGTTTATCATCTGTGTATCTTTCAATCAATCTATCTGTCTATCTATCTATCTACCTATATATCTATCTAATATCTGTCTATCTATCCTTCTAATATATATATATATATATATACATATGTCTATCTATCTATCTATATGTTCTATCTATCTATTTATAAATCAATAATTCAATCAATCATATATTTGTCTATCAATCTATCTATATGACTATATGTCTATTATCATCAATCTATTTGTCTATCTATCTGTATATCTTTCTATCTATTGGTCTAGCACTATCTCTCCTTGTCTAATTGACAATGTGTCCTATGTTTATTATTTATTTGCTTGACAATTTAGTTATTTCTTTGTTTGTCTATCTATCTATCTATTTGTTTATTTATATATATGTGTATCTGTTAATCCTTTATCTATCTATCTATTATTAGTATGGCTATTATTTAGTCTGCTTTTAAAGTCTATTTGCCTGACTATCTATCTGCCTGACTTTCTATCTACTGATTATCTATCTGCTTGATTATCTATCTGTCTATCTATTTATCTATCTTTATTTATCAATCTATCATAAATTTTTAACAATCTATTAATTTATCAGTCTATCTATCTATTTATCTAGGTATCTATCTATCTATCTAGGTATCTA